>JAAAKE020004664.1:0-11173 GCA_010014785.2 Anisolabis maritima
ATCATAGAACTAAATCAAATTCTCTGGAACAACTACTATCCCCTTCAAAAGTAATTGGACGCTTTGGTTTCGTTTTAATGGATAATTAGAAGACCTACATCAAATTCGAAAATAATAAATTTGATGATTTTGAATTTCATGTAGATCCTTAAATTATCCATTAAGACATTTTTGAAATTTCCCCGTTGAGGTGAGGAGAGATGCGAGGGGCGCCACAAATTAACATTAAAAGGGGGTGCGAATGAAAAAAAAAAGGTTGAGAAACACGAGCTTAGTGTTGATTTAATGTTTTCTTCTTCATTCACATAAAACAAAAAAGAAGCAAAAACAATGAATTAAAAAAAAAATTATTTTTAACATTTAACGATTAAAATCCAAAAAATATAGAAACATTTTTTTTCTTAATTTTTAGGGTATTGAAAAAAAAAAAATTATGAAATTTTATTAGTTGACTGCATAAATCATTTTAATCCATGAGTTCAAAAAAAAAATTCACCCCATCACCAAAATATTTTGAATTCTCACACAAATTTCTCATCAAAATAATATCAAGCCTTTATTAAAACTTGAACCAGCCGATGTTACGGAAATCCAACATCTCCTTCTTCAGGAATATGAATATTCCCATAAATTTCGTCATTATAAAAGATCACATCACAATCTTTTATGATGGAAGTTTGAATAAAATCCTGATATTATCTCCATGAGAAATTTATTTTTATTGCCAGACTGGCTATCCCAGATTTAAATCAAATTTTATATTTTTATTTAAATTTAATATCTAAATCAGAATATATACTTTTTCTGAAGCCTAGAAATTCCGGGGGTTCAGGACTTGTTCACTCCCCCCTCTCCCCCTTAAATATAATAGATATAAAATCCAATGAGTTTATAGCTTAATGAGTATGTCCGTCTCTCTTTTGCATGTGTATTAAATACATTTTGGGACGATATGTCCTATAATATTCCAACCTCTTGTGAAAGAAAATTAGAAATGTGTCCTACTTTAAAGGAAGTTTAATTTATAAAAAAAAAAAGTATAAAAGTTAGTATACAGCTGACATAATGCATATTGCATTTACTTTTTATTTTTCGTTACTAATATCTTATATTTTTCTTCATTTTCTTCTTTGATATTATCAATTTGTTATTTTCTAAGTGTTGTAGTATTAAAATTTTTGTTAAAATGCAGGCGAGTTGCTAAGACGGATAAGCTCATGGATTACAGATCTGGAAATTGCAATACAACTCAGGTTCGAGTCCCGCTTGTCGCTAAAATTATTCAACATTGCCTCTTGGGGTAGGAATTTGGGAGATAATCTCAATCCCAGCACAAAGAGCTCATTCAATTCGTGATGTTGGGAATCCGTTAAATCCATCCTTCATATTTTTCATATTTCAGTTATTTAGTAACCCAAGATAAGACAGAAATCGAAAGTCTAAGTTCAGGTCCTTTGGGGGAGGGGGATCAAAACAGAATGAAACCGATTTTATATCTATTTTATCATTCATACCTCGGCATTTAGATCTTTTTTTTTTTGTGTGCAAGTTGTAAAATAGCAATCACTTAAGAACCCTTTAATTTGAATGAAAAGGCGATTGCTAAAAACTAATTAACATTTATTTAGATGACATTAACTAGAGCTTTCAGTTAGAGTCCGAAAAAAAGAGAATTATTTTCTTTCACTAGTTAATAATAACAATAATAACCTTACTAAATATTAATATAAAGAATACAGTGGTGCCGTTCCAGGATTACCGTCGTTGTCCAAGGCGCGATCAACCAAAGCCTGAGATTTGTTTTTTTTTCTTATAGCAACTCTTGTGAGTATATTTTTTGTTGTTGGATCAAGTGGCCAGGGCATCGGTGTATTCCTATGCACCAAGCCATCGGGCACTCGACCACACTAGCAGCAAAAAAACTTGCATTCATCTCATGGTAAAACTTTATAATGAGATGTAAAGTGATTTTTTTGCTGGTGTGGTCGAATGTCCGGTGGCTTGGTGCAAAGGAATACAACGACTCCCGGGGGCCATGGGTCACTTTATTCACCAGTAAAATAAATATACTCATAAAATAATTGATGAATATTGAAATAATTTTTTTTTTTTTTGGATATGGTGTCCAAAGGACCTATAATGACCAGTAGTCACATGCAACCAGGAAGAAACAGGAGAAGGGGAGAGTGGTGACTTTAAAAGGTGCTTGGATTTGAAAGTTTGGAGATTTTAGGTTTTCGAGAAGATAGTAGCAAGGAGATTATCCAATCGCTGGAGGTCATGAGGATAAAAGACGACTGGAATCGACTAGTTTTACTTTAACGACATGGGGATGTTGGGACGATGATTCCCTTGTATTGAGGACAAATGTCGCTTTGGGAGGAATGATGGACTTTAACAGAACATCGACCATGCTAATAACTGTAACAAAGTATCAAGGCGGAGACACTTCTTGTGTGGTCGAGTGGCTGCAAGGAGGCACTTAGAGAATCATCTCCGATCAGTCTCACTGCACGCCTTTGAATCGCATCAAGGGAAGAGAGAGCCTGTTTAGAAGTCCCTCTCCATAGGTAGGACCCATGCTCAAGATACGGACGAATCTGAACCTTGTATAGGGTTAGAAGTTGGTGAAGAGAGAAATAGTGCTAGGATCTGAAGAGGAAAGGAGCAGATTTGGCGATCGCAGAAATATGTTCATTCCGAAGAAATCGTCACACTCAGAACAGAAAGAAAATTTCTGAATTCGAGATTATTATGACTGTAAGTGACGGATGGGCATGTCGAATTTTTGTGTTTTCTTGGAGTTAAAATTGACCTGGTTACCGGATCCCCATTCCTCCAAGATCCCGAGATCATCATTACGGCTGAGGATAGAGGAATCTCCCCTCGATCTGATTTGATCGATTTGATGACTACCAAGTCTAAATGAATATTATATCTGATTTAAATATATATGTCTCAAAAAATTATTAATATTCGTTATCTAAGGCCGTCGTTAACCAAGGCGCTACTGTACTATATAGTAGAATTTCTAGTCAATTTCAATAGGAACTAGGAATCATATTTTCTCTGGTTCATAATTCAATTATCCCTGACGAAATTATCAAAAATGATGGAACTGAAAATTTTCTATTTCCAAAGAGAAGACCACACCTATTTTTATTTTATTGATCATCATTTCTCCAAAAGAGACTTCGCCGTGCCTATTAATCAATTTCAATCTTCCCTTGACCTAACTTTACAATCTCCAATCATTCAATCCAACCTCAACAAGCTTCTTAAATTTTGTTTTTGTATTTCCACACTCTCTCCTACTCTTCTTCTTCCTGGATGCATATGACCATTGGTCATCATAGATCGGAAGTCACTGCATTAGGAAATTTTTTTGACACTTTAACGGTAACATATATATATATGTATCATTTGTAATGAAAATGCGATGTTATCTAGTCACAGCTATATATTTTAGGTTCGAAGCCTCCTCTTGAATATTGCCTTGGTTCATAAAAAAAAATCCTCTCCCCTTTACGCCACTGCTGTGGTCATATCAATTAGGTTCCGTCCATTAATTAGTAGCCAATATAATTCAAATAAACTCTATCGCTCTGAGTGATAAGCAAACCCCACATACACGCCGGCAAATACCGTAATTTTTATAAAAAATTATTATTATTTTTTTTTTCATAATTATCCAGAAAATGAATCTTTGGGAAATCATTTTGCTTAAAAATTTTATTTTATTTTTTTTTTACATTGTGTAACATAACCAATAAAGTAAATGTTTTTTTTTTTAATTTGAATTGTTCTTAGAATCTCTTTTTTGGTTTCTATACTTTTAATTGAGATGTTTTATTTACTTTCTTCAAGTATTTTTTCATCTTTTTATTTTATTTAATCCAAAGCGTTCTATATTTTCAATACTTGTGTTCTATTTTTCCCAAATTCTCTTAAAGGAATTCCAACACATCACTCAATAAGTCCCGAGGCTGACACATGAATAGATGGCGCCTCAAATCATCAAAATATGATTTTTAGAAAGCACCAATCTTCAAATTAAATGTTTCAAAATTTCAAGACAATTAGTTTACAAGTTACAGTGATTTTAGTGACGCAGCTTTTATTATTTTCAAAACAATGGAAAAAAAGGAATTTCGTGTGTTTTTTGATGGGAAAAAATACCGTTCAAGCAAAGCAATGGCCTGATAAGTCTTATGGGGACTTTGCTCCATCGAAAGCAATCGTCAAACGTTGGTTTGTTGAGTTTAAACGTGACCGTACAAACACCGATGATACTGAACTCTCTGGTCGCCCAAATTCGGCAGTTATTCCAGAAAACAAAAAAAAAGTGCACAAAACACCGTAAAGTGAAGATGCGTGACTACACTCCGGAATCAAATCGTCATTCAGCTGAGTGGACAGCAGCTGGTGAAAGCCGTCCAAAGCGACCAAAAATGCAAATGTCGCCTGATATGGTTTTGGCCTCCGTATTTTGGGATGCGCAAGGTATTTCATTCATTGAGAAATGAAAGACCATGATGCAAAAGAAAAAAGTGCTCTTTCACCAAGACAATGTACCATGTCACAAGTCGTTGGCTACGATGGCAAAATTGCACGAATTGAAGTTCGAATTACTTCCCCATCCATTGTATTCTCCGGATCTGGCTCCAAGCGATTACTATCTGTTCACAGACCTCAAAAAAAAAAAATGCTCCAGAAAAAGAGATTTGCGTCAAATGCTCAAATCCAAAGATAAATCCTTTTACAAAAAAGGCATCGAAATGTTAGAGAAGCATTGGAATGAATGAAGGAGACTATGTTGATGAATAAAAGTAAAAAAAAATATTTTTTTAGAGTAAGTCTCGGGACTTATTGAGTGATGTGTTACTATTCCTTTCTAACTTTGTAATCCACTTAGAAATTTAGAGGCATTTCTTCCTTGGGAATGTAATTATTGAAAATATCTGCAGAAATGAAACCAGCTTTCTTCTATGTCTTTCACTAATAATATCATAATGTTTAATAATATATTTATATTTAAGGAAATGAAGACAAAACAGACTCTCTTTGGCCTAAATATCAACGTTTCGGGAATTAACCTTGATGATGGAAGATCCCCGAAACTTTGACAATGTAATAAAATTCTGGGTCTGTGTCTTGTCTTTTTCTTCTTGATTTTAACTACGGCTTTCCTCCATTTCTTTTTATTTATATCTATGTTTATATTATAATTATATACCTATCTTCATTTACTTACCTCAATATCTTTGCAATGCCTACCTTTTTGTAATAGCTGAATATTTTAAATGGAAATAAATGCTCGAGGAGAATGAAATCAGCCTCTTTCCTTTATTGTTAATATTTCGTTCACTCTATAGAGAGCATCCTCAATGCAAATAGGAGATTTCTGAGAGAAATTATCATATCAATATAATCAATCTTCATGTGGAATATCTTCAGGTATACTATCTTGAATCCAATTGATTTTCATTTTCTCTCAGAAATCTCATATCTGCACTGAGATTGATCTATGTAGAGCGATTGAAATATTTTCAATAAGGATGAGGAAGTGAGAAAAAGCAAAAGAGGCTGGTTTCATTCTCCTCTCCTCCTTACCTTTCTATATTCTATATTTTCACTATTTCTATTTCTATCATTTTCTGCAAAGGACGAGCTGACTACATTGTATATTATAATGTTGCATTGATCTTGGCTCGCACATGGATGGTGACCACGAATTTCCTGAGCTAAGACTGATATTTCTTTCGCTATCCCATCCCCTCGTTTTCCTCGAACATTCAACAAACAGGCTGATAAAGTGAAGTGAGAGAAAAAGCTGGCTTCATTTGCACGAACAAGGATACGCGAAGTCGAGATCCAGAATCCAGGAGATCCAACAAAATCAATGCGCTCCATACCATTAGATCTGAATATGTCTGATGCAACGGTTCGGTGTGAAGATATCAGATATATCCTGTTCTCCAAGTAGATGGTGCCAGTGTCCGCCTAGTTCACCAGATGGAAATCCTTTAGATTATTTATGTGAGAGAGAAGTTAATAAACAACCTCATTCCTGTTTAAAATAATTATGAAGTCCATGGTTAATTAATTAATTGGTGCGAAGTTGAATCGAGTCTATTATAACATGGAGTGAAAAGTTCCGGGACATCCAACCTTCATTCAAATTTTCATACCATTTATCGAGTAGAGGTCGTGTAAATGACGCTACTTTTGCTTTCTAATCATCGATCAAAAACAACAACGTGTCGATTGATTTAGAGTAATCCAAATGAGTTTTTGCTTAGATTCTTAACAATGGATGAAACATGGGTCCATCAGAACCACACCCTGAGGATGTCGAAAGTGAAACAAATGGATATTTTGGAGTCTGACAAATCATACTGTTGGAATATCATAAGTGTATCGCTCCTATGTTGAAGAATAAAATAAAAAATGTTTTTTCATTGCTCGTCCCGGTTCGTCAGTTTCCACTCCATTGTAGTATTGAAGCAAATGGAGACTTTTTTTGAACAATTAAATAAAATGATTGTGTTTATCAATTATTATTTACATATAAGAATAAATTTATTTGAAATTATAACACTTTTCTAGGTATATTGTTTATTTTACTAAAATGTTGCCATTTTATCGCGTACGCCCTGTGAATTCCTGACATACATTATCGACATAATTTTCCCAGGAGATCCCTCGAAGAATGGATACAAGCTTAACTATTTAATTCGGATATAACTCAAAATTAAATTATCGCTGAGTTTAACAAATTTCTGCTACGAGGGAGACTTGAGAAGTGTCTTTTTTTTTTTTTTTATAAGTTGTTTATTAAAGCCATACAATTTTTTCCTTACGATATAAACATTTGTTTTTTTTTTTTAATAAATAAATTTATTTAAGACCTGCTTAGAGGCACAAGTCCTCGGTGGCTAGGTCCAATCAAACACAAATACAAATTATTCATAACACAAAACAACAAACAATTAACAAAACAAATACAAAAAATACAAGAAAAAAAAAAGAAATGTATGGTCATACAATTCCATCGAAAGAAAAAAAAAATAAAAACATGATGAAACATTGCGCGTAATAACACGTGACCAGAGGAGTACCCGATGTATTAGCCATCCCGATATTCGCTGTTAAGGAAAACCTGGTCAAAACCTTAACAAGGATGGTAATAATAATAAATTAAGCTCTTGTCCCTTATCGGGTACTCAGCACTCTTTCTTATTAAAACCTTATTTAACCTACAGTGGTTATTTTTAATTCTTTCTTTATTTTTATGTCTAAGTTAATGCTTTTTTTTTTTTTTTGAGTTGTCCTTCAGCCAGGATCACCTATCAAAAACTTAGCTATGAGAAGTGTCTTATGTAACACAAAGATGGTGCGTGCATCTCAACCTTATAGGTCTTGGTATTTCTGATATCAAATTTCCAGCCAATGAGACAAAACAATTTTTTCAAAAATGGAATTTCGTGCAGTGATAAAAACACTAAGGAAAACGTCTACACAAATTAAAGCTAAGATCTTCCATGGCACTTCTACCCCTTCTTTAGTTTGTAGGTAAATGAATTTAAACGTGATCGTACCAGTACCGATGAGTGGGCGCCCAAAAACTGCAACCAATGAAGAAAGTGCTCGATATTGATGATGACAAGTTGTTTGATATTGATAGGCATCTCAGAAGAACAGGTGTCAACATATTCTGTATAATTTATTGGGCACGAGAAAGCTGCCCTGCAACTTCCCAGATTTGGCTCGGAGGAAAGAAATTCACTTGGAATGAAGAGAAGAAGAATAATCGCTGCCATCCAAATTTTTAGAAGACTTGAAGAAATTGAAGGACCACTAGACTTGAAAGGAGATTATGTAGAAAAATAAAGTTGAAATTGAAAAAAAAAAATTGTTTTTATTTTATTTCGAAATTTTTCAAATCTCCCTTGTATACTCACTAATGCATCCGGCAAAACAAAAGAATTATGAAACATTAGAATATAAAAATGTTAAAATTGGGAATAAATATAACTTCATCTAACAATATGAACACCAACATTTCGTTTAGACTTTCGGATTTTTTCATGAGTGAAAATCTTTTTTTTTTATATCTAAATCAATATAAATGGATCTGTTTTCTAAAGGATCATAAATTTGAGAAATTTATTATAAAAAAAGATTTTCAATCAAGACAAGATATCTTTTGGCTAAAATTTTTTAATTTTGTTTTCCCATCAAACTTGTGATATGGTAGAGTCAAAAAAAAAAAGATTTTTATCTAGCCACTTATTCATCGACTAGGTAATTATTAATCATTAAACTCTTAAATAAGAACACAATGGAAATAAAGGAGGAATAAGGCTGAAAATTTTCTGGTGCAACCTGTTTATTTATATATTTATTTATTTATTTATTTTTTAAGTGATTTATTGAATAGCAAAAGATATTGCGAGATCTCCACGCATTATGTGATTGACAACCCAAGGCAGATTTAAATGTTGAAATTTTGTGAATGAATCCAATTAAAATGAACACAATTTTATTCTGATTTCTTAAAACTGGATGACAAAAAAATCGAAACTCGTAGATTTTTCCTTTTGACTAATAAAACAAATTTGTGTTTTTTTTTTTAGAGCCTCCTCCACTCAAATACGAAGACGTAATCAAAAACGAAAATTATGTTGTTGGGCCTGAAGTCCAGGATCAATCTGGCGAGAATCGATATTTTTGTGATAAATGTTATCGTGGGTTCGCCCAATTGTGCCATTTACGTCAACACCAGATGATGCACACCGGTGAGAGACCCTACGCCTGTAAGGATTGCAACAAAACTTTCAATCAGAAGAGCAACCTCAATACCCATATTTCATTAGTTCATAAAAAAGAGAAGCCTTTTCAGTGTGAAATCTGCTTGCGGACGTTTAGTCTTAAGTGCATTCTCCAAACGCATACTCGAGTGCATTCGGGTGAGAAACCATACGCCTGTCCCCAATGCCCTTTGAAATTCTCTCAAAAAGGGAGCCTCAATTCACATTTACGCATACACACAGGTGAGAAACCTTTCTCTTGCATGCATTGCCCTTTGAAGTTCACTCAAAAGGGAGGACTTGACCAACATCTTAGGATCCATTTCGATCTGAAGCCATTCATGTGCAATTATTGTAATAAGACTTTTAGACAAAGATCGAATTTAAATACACATTTGAAAACGCATAAGTGTTCCTAAATAAGGCCGTTAAAGCTTCTAAATATAATTTTGTGCATATCTTCAATAAAAGCAAGTTATTAATGACCAAAGTGAAAAAGTTAAATATTTATCTTCAAAATCTCAGTTCATTATTTTTGAATATTCATTGGCTTTTCTGAATTAAAATATGTTTGTATCTTACTTGATTCAATCATCATTTCATATTTATTTGTTTAATAATAATATTTTTATTTAAACATGATAGATAATTAAGAAAAAGAAATTCTTTCTTTTTTCGACGAACAAAACACATACAAAAAATATATATAAGGTTAATAACAATTTCTAGATCCATGATGTTTGAATTTCCACTATTTCTATTAAATTTTGGAGAGCCGAAAATTTTGTATATATTAATCAATGCTCGTCTAATCTGCACTCAGCTATATATTATAGAATATAAATGTCCAAGTTATTTCAAATATCTTGTGGATTTTATTGTGCGATATTATTTTTGAAAAAAAAAAAAAAAAAATTTTTATTTTATTAGCAATTCCTTATTTCAATATATCAATCTGATTTTATTTTTAATTTTGATAAAATAGTTTCAAAATTCATATTAAGATAAAAACTAATTAAAAGTGAATTTCTCAATTCTGGTGACACCTCATCTAAATTTCCAAACACCAAAATATATAAATCACAAAACGAGAACTCTTTAATATTTGTTATATATATTTGTCTTCATGTTTCTAAAAAATTTGTTCAACATACAAAATTTTCTGGTAAAGGGATTGAGGCCAGATGATGTTTTATAAAAAGAAACTGTCAGTTCAGTCGCCAAAAAATCCTATAAAATAAAAAAAATTTTATCACGTTTACAAATAATATCATAATTGACACATTAAATTTCAAAAGAAATTTAAAATAAAATAGACTTGGGGATAGGATAAAAAGCCATTAAGTTAAAAATATATTTTTTCTTTTTAAATATACTTGAATAAATTAATTAATAAAATTTTGATCATTTATCATTTCATTTAAAGCCAATTTTAAATGAAAGATTGATCTTCAATATATTAGAAGATATTTCATAAAAATAAAGAATTATTAATATATTAGATAATATATGATATTGTATAAAATAAAAAAAAAAAAATTGGACAAGCTAGGAAAGAATTTTCCCATAAAAAAAAAGATGATAAATGAGAAGTGGAAATAGAGAGATATTGTTAGATAATAGCAAAAAGAAAAAATTAATAGCGTAAAAAAAGTGTTATAAAGCTCTCAGCATAGAACAATTTAGAATAATTAAAAGGATATTATTTTCAAAAAAAAAAAATGTAAGGAAATTATATATTAATTAGCAAAGGGGAAGCAAAACTTATTTTATTCATAAAATATAAATCTTTAAAAGGAGAGATAAATTTTATAGAAAAATGAAGATGCTTATAACTTATACTACCTAAAATATTTTTCATAAAAACGCATAAAAAATATTTTTGTCAAATTAAGGTATATGACGTTAGATTAAATAAATAAATAGTAAATTTCGAATTTATTTAACCTACCGTCATATACTTTCCTTCACTTTCTTAATTAAAATAAACGCCAAATGTTGTCCTTCATCAAATCTATTTTTTTTTTTTTTTTTAACTAAAAAGAGATCTGGACAAGTATATCTTATTTTCAACTTTCTTGAGAAGCTAACTTTGTCAAATTTGATGTTATTTTATGGAAAAGATAAAAAAATTCTAAAACAATTTTTATATTTTATGATTTATTTTGACGACTTATTTTTTACAGTTTCGGTTTATCATAAGGAGTAGAAAACAAGAAACATTTGCTTATAAACACTTATAAAAATAATAATAGAAACATGCTCACAAAAATATTTTTTTTTTTTTAGGTTCTTTTAAAGGTTACATTTAATGATTTTATTTCAATATATTTATTTTTTATTATTTTTCATATTTATAT
>JAAAKE020004675.1:8940-29165 GCA_010014785.2 Anisolabis maritima
AAAACACACCCCCCCCCCCCCCCCGTGTAGCATTATTTTCTCAGCATTTGTTGGATTAAACTTAATTTCAATAATTAAAACATTTTTCTCCCGTGCTTGATCAAATTACATAACAATCTGTTGAGAGGAATGGGATTTATTCTATAAGATATACAAAGAGAGTTTGTGGGTGTTTAAGAGGGAGGGGGGGGGGGAAGTTTTACAACCTCGTTGCCTATTTTCAATAATGCATGTTCATAGTAAAATGTTTTTACTAAAAATAAAATTCTCTTTGCAAAGATATCTCATTAAGGAAGAAACAAAAAACAATTAAATGATTACATATAAATTTTATAGAAATTATTAACAATAAATCTAAGAATGGATGGATAGTTAAAAGCACGATTATTGTATTTTTTTTAATTCAACTTTCTCTTCATTACGTGATGATGTAAACAAATTATGACCAAATAATTATAAATTATGAACTCGGCTGATTAATTTATTATTTTTATATAAAAGTCAAAGTATGAGTGTATGCTTGTTTGTCTGGCATCTTCACTTAAACGAATAATCATTTCGGGGTTCATTTTTTAATTTAAAAAGGATTCCGAAAATTCTGACAGAAACCCCAAAAATAAATTGGAAGTGGTCTCTGATCTCACGTACAAAGGTCAGTGATTCCTTTCTCGTCCTGAGTGACAAAAATTTATTTAAATTATATTGCCTACCAATTAATTTAAATAAATAAGGATGGAGTCTTAATGGCCTCAGATGCCGGAAAAGACTTTAAAAAAAAAAAACATTGCAATATAAGGCAAAATCAAAACAATGAACAAAAGCAAATAATGAAAATTTTAATCAAATAATGGATGTGAGATTTAAATATATTTGTATTTATTGGAGGCTCTTTGGAGCAATCGGTAGGGAGTCGCCGTTCGCAGGAGGGATTTTTTCATTAAATGAAAATATGTAATGTAAATAAATCCTTAAATATCCCCTGGATTGGAACAATGGATCCCGTCAAGGTAACTTTACGAGAAATGGGAGTTGCTGTGACACCCCGTCCTATGAAAGGGACTTAAAGAAGAAGCACTCTTCACAAGGAGTAGGCTACACGCCGGTGCTGAGAGAGTCCCTCCTCAAACTAGAACATCCTTCATAGCAAAGGTTAGATTGGATGAAAAGAACCGGGTGGAATTAGATATAGGAGTAGTTAGCTAGCTAGAAATGAATATAGGAGGCGTTAGAGCTAGGAAATAAAGTATAAATAAACGGGCATCCCGGTAGGTGAGCCTATACAGTCCAAATAAAAATAGTATTTATTTAAATTAAATTGCTGATTCTAAGTTTGGTGATTTACATTGAATCCTTCGATATTTTGAATAATCCCTGCAAAAGACTGAAATAATTTCTTGAGTGTAATAAATTTTTTTTTTTGTTGAATAAGGACTCTTAAGTTTTAAACTAAATGTATTGATATTGAGGGGCTTTTGTCTAAAATTGACTTGTTAACCCCGTGAGAATGTGAGATGGGACCCTCAGAGTATGCAAGTCAAGTAGATTATGTATGTATGTATATAAACAAATATATTTTTATATCTTATACCCAATTTTTTTTTTAGAATAAATCCATTCTCATTCAACAGAGAACTGGTCTTAATTATTATCACTAAATTTCAAAAGATTTGGCCGAGAGAAAGGCTGAGAAAATCGTTGTGCGGGACTTTTTTCTCGGCCCTAAGAAACGAGTTACTTCAAAAAGGAACAGGGCTATATCGCAATGTTCTAAGTTGAATACAAATCAACCACCAAGATTTACAAGCAAGGTTGAGCGCTGGATGGGTGAACCCTAAGAAACAAGAGCGTTGAATATTTGCCGGAAGCCATCGATAAATGCACTTTTTCATCCTTTTATATATATATATGTAAAGTTTTAATGGGACAACAACCCTCTATAAATTAAAATTTAAAAAAGTACAATACAAAGTTGTAATAAATTTCGAAACAAGTATTGTATATTGTATGTTTTTAAAGAAAGAAAGGAGAGGAAGTCAGCCAGCAGCGTAGCCTCTTTCGAAATAAAACTCCCAAAATGTGAAACGTTTCGGCTTTAATTAAATAATGCCATCATTAATCAAGAGAAAATGTATGCAGACTCATTGTCTAATCCACCTCACTGGCGAACTTCCTTTCCTTTCACATCTTTCTGATAGACAGCAATTTATCTCGTCGTGAAGATTTACCAAAAATTATTCTATTTTATGTGTGGAAAATTTCAGCACAATAGAATACTTATTTTTTTTGAGTTATCGAGAACGAAAGAAATTACCATACACACATCATTCTAAAAAGTACTCAAAAGACATTTTGATAGGATTAGTTCAATTTCGAATTTCAGTTCGTTGGTAAAGTTAAAAATATATAATTAAATTATGAAACGGATGAAACATATGCTGTTGTATAATTTACAAGTGAGAAGAGAAGAAGGAATCGAATGCAATGCATACCAAAAACGCAAAGAGAGAGAGAGAGATATGGGGGGGGGGGGGCGGAGGAATATGTTAAATATCTTTGGTTGGTTGTGGAGCGTTTGTTCGTTTGAACTACTGAATAATAATGATCTCTCTCTCTCTTTGTCGGATATATTTTTGCCATCAGAAAAGAAACATTGCAGATCCAAACCGAATGGACAGCACAAGGTAGATAATTGAATGCAGTGGACAATGAATCTAATCGCTGTCCTCTCTCTGTCGGTCGTTTTTTAAAAAATCAAACAGCAGCAGCAAAAAATCTCCCCTCCTCCTCCTCCTCCTCCTTCTTCTTCTAACGATGCTAATTTAAAATCAGCAAGAGATGAAGGGGCAGAAGAAAGAAGAAAAAAGAAAAAAAAAAATATAGACAATTTTAGAATATATATTAGATCATTAAAAAAAAAAAAAACAAAGATAATCGAATATTTTCATTGAACTGTATAAATCTTCTGGTTTGTTTTATAATTACACTTATTGTCATGTATTTACTTTAATTCCTATCTCTAACTCCTCCTAATTCGATGAATATTTATTTAAATCATTTGGGCATAAATAAATATTCCTGGTATAATTCGTATCGTAAATATTATAGATGATTTTTCGGGCTATTTTGATTCATATGAATGAGATATAAACATCAAATATACTTGTATGTCTCGAACCTGGCCGCTCAATTATTATAATTTAATAAAATAATTTTTTATGAGGAAGGCGAACCCGGGATCTCCAGCGGTGTGCTTGATTTGCACTTGACCAGCAAAAACTCACATCCTCAGTATATATATATATATATATACAGATATATACGGGAAAAGTTAGAGTCAGATGAGTCTGTCACCTTGCTAGCTTAAAAAGCGGCTGACTTGTTTCACCCACTTTTACTGTAGATCTGGTGCAAGGAAGCATCCGATGTCCCGGATTGGCTGGAGATCCCGGGTTCGACTCCTGAGGTCCATCGGTAGGCTGGATCTACCAGTAAAATAATATGCTTACCAAAAATTATTTTATTAAAATATATATTATATATATATTTGGTGTATGTATGGCCTCAAATGCCGAAAAGAGAAAAAACATCTATGCAATGAAAAAGAATATAGCTAAATTTCTATTATTTCAAAATCCTTTCCAGAATGACATTTTAAGTGAGATTTAAATTTTTTTTTTTTTTTTTTATATTTTCCCATACTATCTTATTAATATAAGTTGGTAAGGGGAAGTGAAATGATCATGAAAAATTTAACCCCCAATTTTTAAAATATCTTTACATTTCAAATCAAAAATCACCCTGTCCCTTGGTGCAGAGGTAGAGGTTTCGCCTCACAAACCAAAGGTCATGGGTTCGCTTCCCGTCCTGAGCGACAAAAATTTATTTCTATTATATTGGCTACCAATTAAAAGAAATAAATAAGGACGGAGTCTAAATGGCCTCAGATGCCGAAAAAGACTTAAAAAAAAAAAAAAAAAATCCTCAAAAATGCAAGAAAAATTTTAATGTGTGTAGGTAGATTTAAATTTGAATTATAACTCTGAAACCATTCATCGAAAAATGATGAAACAACTTAACAAGTTTAAAACCCAAGGAGACCATAAAAATATATTAAAATTTGAAGTGAATTGGTCCCCTCCCTCCAATATTTATCGCGTACCACGATTTTCTCAACTTTCCGCCGAGCCATATCTTTTGAAACTCGGTGATAATAATTAAGACGTTTGTTTTCAGACCTGGACCAATTTTCATAACAATCGATTGAATGGGCGCGGATTTATTAAAAAAAAAAAAAAAAAAACGAAAATAAAATTTCGATGTAATACATCATCATAGATAGAATTCTGAAATTTTATTATTTAATCTCTCTGAAATCATTTTTGTGATTTAATAAAATGGGAAGGACGAATTTAAAATAAATTTTGTATGTTGAAGATGTCAAATGATTTTTTTACAATTTTTTTTTTTTTTATTTATTCATTTAATAAAAAAGGTGTTTATTTATCAAAATAATATCACCTAAAAACCGACCTACATTCTCAAAAGGGTTGGAGGAAAGTGTTGCAACTTCGTTGCCTATTCCGCTGAATCAGTTCACCATCTCTGCGAGAAAGAGTTGGAGATTTTTAATAACAAAAATCTCCCAATTCGCCTTTGTGCTTTGAAGTGATTTCTATGAAATTTTATATTTAAACTTGAGAGCACATCAATGCAATGTTAAATAAGTGACGTTACTGAAATATGTATAAGGGTTAGATTTGTAGTAGTGACAACACCAGTTTATTCTTAAAGCAAGAGTTGGTCGGTTCGTTAGTTAATAGAGATTTAAATGCAAGGTATAAGGGGATGAAAATGAGTGGAGCGCCGCCCGCCACACCTCAAATGAATAATTAAAAGAGAGAGAGAGAGAAAACGCCCTTTCGTTTCTCTTTAAAGGATGTTTTGGTTACACGCCTACCAACCGAGTCATCTTTTTTCTTTTCTTTTTTTTTTTTTTTGAGCCTACTCACTTTTTGTCCACCCAACGTAAAAAAAAAAAATTATTATTAATAAAAATTAGACATGTTCGATGATTGGTTGCTTATTAATGTTTCGAACATTTCAATCCTAAAACGAATAATTATTATAATAAGCAAGAAGAAGAAGAAGGAAGAACCCAAGAGGGCAGACAGACAGACAGGTCATTATGTCTTATTAAATGAATATAAATAAACATATGTAAACGAACGACAGTGTGCAAAATTAAAAATAGTCATTTTCGGTAAATGAAACAAATTTTTAACATGAAGGAATTTATAAAAAAAAAAACTACTAGCCAACTTTTCGAAGAAATCAACGCCTCCTTCTTCAGGACTCATTCTATGATGGACATATCCCGAATTAAATTAAACATTAGGAGGAGAATCCTTGTTTGTTCTCTGTTTGGATTATGCGTAGATGATGTTTAATTTAATTCGAGATATGTCCATCATAGAATGAGTCCTGAAGAAGGAGGCGTTGATTTCTTCGAAACGTCGGCTAGTAGGAATCTTATTTTTCCACACTATTATATATATAATAAAAAGAGGAAAATGTTATGATCATGAAAAATTTAATTCCGCAATTTTTAAAAATATCTTTATGTTTCAAATCAAGCCCCAAAAATGCAAAAGCAAAAAATCTGTGTGTGTATGTATATGTCTAGCTTTTATTTTGGATTATATCTCTCTCAGAAAAGGCTGAAACTTAAAACCCTTATATACAAATGTTGTATATCATTTTACTAGTGAGAAGGTGTATCCCCCGCCCCCCGCCCCCCCATCCCTGATGTTTACCATAATAATAATAATAAGTTTATTTTATTACGATTTTATGACTTGTAAAAGAGTTGAATTTTTTATCCCGTATAATTGTTCAAAGTTACATATTGTACAACTTATTTCATGTTTTTTATTTATGATTTTTGACATCAAGTAAAGATAATTTTAAAAATTGGGAAGTTAAATTTTTGATGATCATAATACTTCCCCTTACCAACTTTTACAATAGTGTTGAGAATCGGCACAAACTTATTACTTGTTAAAATAATTTAACAAAGAGGTAAATATTATTTATGTAATTAGGGAAACCTAGATCCAAAAAAATATAATTATGGGTGAACCAGATTAGGAGATCTTAAAAAAAGGGTTTAGTCCCGAGTGATCATCGATCATCACGATCACTAAGTATAAAAGGGTGTGGATGTGAACTCAATAAAATCAACAAATATTTGTTTAATAATACAATAAAGTTTAATTTCAGTAGAAAAAATTCCCTTTAACTGAAAATGACCCAATCGAAACGTCTACTCTCTGAGAGCTTGTTTTGGCTTCCTTCTCAGAGACTTTAAATCTATTAATTTTTGAGAGCTCTGGATTTGAAAGATCCCTCGGTCTTCAGCTGGGAGAAAGAGTAGGCTTTTACTTTCAGATAACGGTTTGCATTTTGGTTTGTAGAGTTCAAAATGAATACGCATTTTCTCTCTCTCTCTCTGTTTCTTTCAAATGCAGAAGTGAGAACAAATGGACTAAAAATCCTTCATTAAAGAAAACAAAAATTTTAGCGAATCCAAGGGGCCGCGGCCGAAATATTTCTTTTTTTTTTTTATTTTAGGACACGTACACAAAATGAATAGAAATTTATATTTAATCTTAATAAAATTTTTATTCCTCATCTATTTGCATGGCGATCTTCTTTTTTTATCAACAATAAAACCAAAACTCCGGCTATTTGGAATTTTTAGGTGACGTTAAATATGAATATAAACAACAATCCAAATCCCTGATTTATTTATCATATTTAGTAGTAAGTGATGGTGGATTTTGAAATTGTAATTTTCAAAATATAACTTATTTTTTTCGTTTTAGTGTTTTAGAAAATTGAAAATAAACCTAATCAAAATGAGTGGTCAAAACAACAACAACAACAACAACCAAAGAAAAGCTAAAAGTTAAAAATTTTTATTTTATATTTTCAAATAAATAAATATTCAAATCAAAATTTTTTATTATACGCATTTAGCACGGCTCAAGAGGGTTGCTTTTATCGGTCGCGCGGTTGAATGTAAGAAAATATCCATCATTTGTGGATATGCCTTTCATCAAATCAAATTAATATTTCGCCTCTTGAAATTTGAAAGAATTTAAAAGTTTTAGGAGTTGGAAGGGAATATCAAGTAGGTTCCAGGAATCTAATTTTTTTTTTCCCTAACATACTAGAGTTGAGTAAAAATTTTATTTATTTCTCAAGCTAGCTCAGGTAGATTGAGATCGTACCATCCTTTGACCAGGTTTTACTTAACCTCTTCAGGAAACTTTACTCCTAGTCACACAATCTTTCATCATGTTTTTATCTTTTTTTCGATGTAAATGTTTTTTTTTAATGAACACACATTTCTTTCTTTTTTTTTCTTGTATTTTTTGTATTTGTTTTGTTTGTTATTTTATATTATGTATTATATTTGTGTTTGATTGGACCTAGCCATCGAGGACTTGTGCCTCTAAGCAGGTCGTAAATAAATTTATTTATTTATTTAAATAGGGTTGGTCAGAAAGCTCACCCGTCTTCTAAATTATATCGAAGACCTGACTGTCAGTCATATTAATCAATCTATAAATTTTGTATTTTAATATTGTTACATTCTTTTTTTTTTTTTTTTTTGTATTATATTATTGTATTCATATTATACTTACTGAGATGGTTTCTTAGAAAGGAAGGAATATGCTAAATTGAAAATGATGTTTAAGGCAGTTTTAAAAAACGCAGAGTAAGGCCCGTTGAAGTGATGAGATGAAACACTCAAAGTGGCCCTGGCAGGTGTAAGTTAGGGAATTGGAATAACCCGAGCGGTCAACTTTGCCAATCACTTACTATTGTAATAAAAAAAGGAGAGATCATTAATTAAGTCAAAATATATTTAATTTAATTAAATCTCACATTTGATTAAAATTAATTGTCTTAAATGGCAATTGGCGAAATTCTAAGTGCAAGATAAAATAATTTCGGATGATGAAGGGATTTGGTGGCTCTGCGAAAGAGTTATTCTTGGGAGAGAGCAAGTTTAGCCAAAATAAAAGCCTTTCGGAGATCTTCCGAGATCGACAAGCATATAAAGGCTTTTATTTTGGCTGAACCTGGAATATAATAATTTCTTCAATAATTTTTTATTTTTATAATGAAGAAATTATTCACTTTTTTAGACTCAAGTGTTATATCTTTTTACCTATTCTAATTTTACAATATATAAAACAAGCTATGTAGTAATTTAAAAAAAAATGTTTGAACCCCCTACCCTAATGGCCCGATGTTTATCAAAAATCTTTTTAGGTTTCTTTTGACATTTTAGGCCCTATCCCTTAGGGCAAAGTACGAAAGGTCAGTAGTTCACTTCCGGATTAAATATTGGCTAGCAATTAATTTAAAGAAGATAAGATAAGGATAGATTCTATTTAAATGGCCTCAGATGCCGAAAAAAAACTTCAAAACCACAGAATGATTATTTTTTGTTATCATGAACGAACAGACTTTCACAAACTCACATACCTCGGTTGGCTGTTAAAGTTAAGAAAAGAAAATAGGCAACCAAAATAACATAGGAATGGAGAAATTTGTGATGTCTATACAAGAGGAAGTTGTTAAATTATCTTGCGTATCTATTCTCTACCAAATACTATAACAATAATTATTATAATATAATTTTATCCGACTCGGAACCGTAAAAAATTCCGCCGATATATGCCGTATTATAT
The DNA here is from genome assembly GCA_010014785.2 of Anisolabis maritima. Classification (NCBI taxonomy): domain Eukaryota; kingdom Metazoa; phylum Arthropoda; class Insecta; order Dermaptera; family Anisolabididae; genus Anisolabis; species Anisolabis maritima. Next base: position 17,706 of record JAAAKE020004675.1, read on the forward strand.
CGATTAAAAGAACCACCCTTATTTTTTAAATAAAAAATAAAAAAAAAAATTTATTGAAAAAAAAATGAAAGGTATATTTCATATTTATGCACTATGATCATCAGAATTAGAAACATCAGATTGGGAGACCAATGTTTCCCATACAATATCGTATTCTATGCCATGAAGGGCATTAGTGATGCAGCATTTTTCTCTTTTAGAAAATACGCGCAGCTTCTCAGAGCATAGCGTGACAAGAGGCCATCGAATATAAAACGCACTATAAATACAGAGAAACTAAAATATGAATGCGCCATATAATATAATATATGGTATATATACTATCCCTCTCAAATGTAATTGGATACCCTGTATCTTTTGTTTAATGAATAATTAGAATGTCTACATGAAATCGAAAAATAATAGGTAAAACATGAAATTTGATGATTTGGAAACTCAAGTAGGTCTTCTAATTATCCATTAAACAAAAGATCCAATTACTTTTGAGGGATATAGAGCATCTTGATTAAATAAGAGTTATTTATGAAACGAAAAGAAGATTATTTTAAAATTAAATAAGAGAGAAAGTTGTATGATCTGCTTAGAACCACCAGGTTATTTAGGTGTCCAGGTTGTTTAGAAGCCAATAATTGTTTTTGTTTCAGATGATGAAAGAACGCTCCTTCAATATTAACAAAACTTCAATCGATGATGGAATCCAATTCAAGAAAGTTATGGTTATATATATATTTATATCTTCATTTCTTAACGATAAATTGAGAAGATTATTTGAATATTTATATTAATATACAGGGTGTGAGTTTTTATTTTTATTTGTATTTTTTTTTTTTTGTAAATATTTCTAAAAATCATTAATTTTATAAAATTCCTAATTAAATTTTCGTCTGAAATATGTTCATCTGTAAACAATGGAGCATGCAATAAAATAAGAATGAAGGCGTCAGACAGTGTCTCAATAAAAAAAAACTGTCTACAAAGAGATTGGCAGGATTGTGGAGCGGCCGATGTTTCGCGCCTGCAAACATCACATGCAGAGGATGCATGTATCATCCTACTGGCTGACGTCCTTTCCATTCACATATTTCTGAACCAGTAACAAGTTTATTTTCCTGAAGAAGAAAAGGAAAAGGAAAAATCTCGACGAATGTCTCCGCCTGATCGGTGCGCGCGATAAAGTCCTTTCTATAGATGATGAAATTTTCATCTTTGAGCCGCTCCACAACAAATGGGGATAGGCTGGCGTCTGATCCAAGGAAAAGACGCCGCTGGTTCATCTGAAGCCACGGGAGAACATTGGAGCTTTTTACAGTCTTTTGGCCTCCAAACTCGCCGGATCTCAAAGAAAAAGATGAGATCCATTTTATTTCGGAAAAAGATAAAAGTTCTGATGCGTGCGGCACATTTTCGAAAATGTTTTGAGGCCATAGAAAGAAAGCTAATTTGTGCAATTGTTGTAATTTTTGTTTTCTGATAATATTATTGATACTACTCTAATAAAGTTGTTTATCGTTTAAAGCTGTTTTTAATTTCGTTTATATGACACTGTCGAAATATTTAAACAAAGTATAAAAACTATTCTTGCACCCTGAAGACGATTGTCCTCAACCCAACCCATGTAAGTTGCCAGAATATTCAATTCAATGAAACTCTCATTTAAAATAGACAGAGGATTCATTCAAAATCAAGTCCAAATGAAATATAGTTCAGTTACACCAGATTTTTTTTAATTTCTTCTTTACCAAATTATAGCTAGAGTCACAGTTATATATGGAATTGCAAATCTATCTATCTACTTCTTGTCAAAATTTAAAAACTTGTTGGGATGGTGGTCACATCAGTTAAAAAGAACGAATGATATCGAAAGAGAGAGAGAAGGAAGAGGGGATTTTATTTATTTATTTATTTTTTTTTTTGTAGAGATTGAGATAGAGAGAAAGAGAGGAATGATGATCAATTCCAGGAGTGGTCCATAAAACACTCGGTAGTTTTTGCTTTGAAAACTACAGAGACAGAGAGAGAGAGAGAGGAATGCCTGGCATCTCTCTCTTCCTCTCTCTTGGCTACTAAATTAACATCTAACGTCCCGCAGCAACGAACTTGGATTTCTTCCTTTTTTTTACTTTTTTATTTTTAGGTTTGCCATCAAAAGAAATTAAATATTGACTGGATTTTTTTTTTTTTTTAAATCAATCAAATTTGATTTTAAGGATTCATTAATTTTTTCTTTTTGATTAGTGTTCTTAGTGGCGTGATTAAGCACAACACACAACTTCCCTTTAGCTAATATTATAATTGATTATAATAGCTGGGCAGATCAATTTGTGTAAGGGTTCGGAGAGAAAAGCCGCTTTTCTCAGGTCACTATACACCATTTTATTCAGTAAATAATTCTCCACTTGCTATCGAATCGTTTCATTGTGTGGATGACCCTCACCTTTTCAAGAATATTTTATATAACTTACAGACGAAGGTCCCCTAAAATTATCACATTGTGGCACTGAGGATGACCGAAATATTTGCTGAATAAAGTGGTGTCTAGTGACCTGAGAAAAACGGCTGGTTTTCTTTTTCTCCGAACCCCTACACATAATATAATATTATATGTGTAATTTCTCGCGACTCATAAATAAAGCCATCAGTGTATCTGTGAAATATAGAATATATATACATTGCTGATTATATTCTATTCTCCATTACTAAATAAATCTAAATTTATTTATTTATTTATTTATTTTTTTTATTAATAAAATGATATTGTCAGTAAAGCCTTTTTATTTCTGAAGCGTCCCGTATTCTATAGTGAAACCCTATTTATATATTAGAAAATATCTCAATTAAATCCCCGAAATGCGAAGTAAGAAAAATTAAAGAGAAAGAAAGATACATTTTGCCTTTTTTAAAATATCAACTATTTTTTATACCAAGGGAGGTGCGGATGGGATTTCATTTGAGAGTGATTGCGGGGTTGCGAAAAAAAAGTCACTTCCATTCGATTATATTTTTATAAAAATTAATAGTAATTCTAAAAGTCTAAATACAAAAATCTCTAATTTGAAATTAAGTAGTTTTCATTTTTAATATTCAATATATGCCTTGAATCGGATTTATTTATCATTTTTCTCTGAGGATATCTTAATTGGTGAATCAAGTTGGTCGAGTGTCCGGTGGTCCTGATGCTCGAGATCCCAGGTTCAGATATTTACTTGATTCCCAGCAAAAAAACGAGTACACACACAGGAAAATGTTATTTAATTTTCAATTCTTGTTGTATTAGGTAATTTCAAATGTGCTTACCATGTGATCCATTTTTTAACTTTACTTAATTTAGAGTATTTAGTAAGTAAATCTCGTTTGCATTCATTGACACTCACTGAATCTATCCCGAAACACCTTTAGCTTAAGGGGAATGCAATCTAGACTTTTTACTTTCTTGTAAACGTAGTATAGTATAGGGAAAGTATTGTCCAAAAGTCCCGAGATTTTGACGTTTTGGTCCTCCTGAGTCTGGATATTACATTATTCAAATTATGTCGGTGTGTATGTTCGTTAACACGATAACTTGAGTTCATTTTAATATAGATCAACCAAATCATAGATCTATATCAACTTTTGAGCTGTTCCCGGAAACAGTACTTTACCTAGATATGTGTCTACGAGGGGAAGCTACGTCCGATTTATTTTTTATTTTTTATTGATCATAGCACATGAACATTTGAAAGATTGCAAACAATATTCAAGTTTTTATATTTTAAGGGAGTACAAAAGAATGCAAAGGAGTTTGGTTTTTAAAAGGAGTACGGTTGGTCACATTACTTTTACAGAGGTCTAAATAAAACTTCTCTAATAAATAAAAAATAACGTTCTATTTTATTATGGTATATTAAATACATTTATTTTTTGTAAGTGATGATAAAGATTTTGCTGGATGATTTGATTTAGGATTAAAAATTTGAAAAATTTCGACTCATATGACATGCGCCATCATCTTTATTATCGGATGTTATGATGATGTCATATGCGCCGAAATTTTTCTTCTTATAGGTTGAACAAAAAAGGTTGGTTTTCTTTTCCCTGTTTTTTGTTCTAGATTCTTTTTTTTTTTTATTTTTTTCATTAACAATTTTTAACAACTGTTGATCTAGATCCTTTTGAAAAGATATTACATAAACATCTATATTATTTTTTGCAAATGTAGGACTAGATTTTCTTCAGTTTTAGCGAACGGCAAGGCAATCCATGTAAAACATTTGAGAAGCCCAGTTACAGAACTCCCCCCCCCCTACAAAATGTTTTAAAAAAATCTGGTGTAACGAAGCACAAATCACACAACTTTCTTTTATCTATTTAGGTAAGAGAAAGTAATATGATGTGTGATTTTTTTTTTATAAAATTCATAAAATTTCAAATTGAAGGCCCCAGGTGTAAAATTATTAAAATATCTTAAAGATTACCTTGTTTATTATATATACAGCCATTTTAATCAAAATCATCAGAATGGTTTAAGGGAAAATCACAAAAAAATTAAAAAAAATATACATCAGTAAAGTACTAGTGCTCTTTAGTCGGAAATAAAAATTAGTGATAATAAACGCGAGATATGAAAATGATTCTCTCTTTTCTTCTTCCATTCCAAAAAAAAAAAAAAAAAAAAATTACGAGTTTTAAAAGTGGGCTTCTCATTAATATTCAATAATATCGTGCATGAAATCTAAAAGAAGTTCAAGAATAAATATTAAGAGTGACAAAATATAACCACCGAACAGCACAAAGAAAGATCCTGATAAATTTGATAGATTCAAACGGTAAGGGATGTCACGTGGTGTGTTTTCTTTTACAAAAATCTCTAGAATATTCTTATACTCTTCCATTTCATCTAGCCATTGGGCAATTCCATTTGAATAGAAATTAATTAAAATCTTCTTCAATCTCCGCTTGAAAATCAATTCAACCTCATGAAAACTGGCGAAAAAGAGCGGATAAGCGCCAACAATTTCATTAACGAATCGAAGATTCGCGAAATATTTCGGAATTGAATGTATCAAATTATCCGCCATTAGACATGGGAACATGATTGCTGCTTTTTTATCTTGATAGACGTTATTTAACGAGACACGTGGATACAGCCATCTCTCTATTTCGTCCAATTTTTGCCTTTGAACCATTGGAGGGTAATCCCATTGTTTCTTGAGTTGCGCCATTAATGACTCGTCCTCGTTTTTTGAATAAGGTCCGAAAATCATCGAACATGTTAGGGCGAATTTACAAAATATCGTCAAATTGGCATCACCAATTTCTTTTAATTTGTCAATAGGCTTATACACGTCTGGATAGCGTAAGAGCGAATAGAAATTGGTCTGCATTGTTGAGGTAATTACGATCGAAATGAGCATCAAACTTGCAGCTAGAATTCTCAAAGAATTGTGTTTGATTTTCATAATCCATTTCGTTGGTATGGAGAAATACAAAAACGAAATGATTCCGATTGTCGTTAACAACAAATGCCAAGATCTCTTCCCGAAAGTTCTAGCGGCGATTAGAAGCCAAATAATTGTGGAAAGAAAGAGAGTTGTTAGAATGGCAATCCAAATTGTCCAATGAAAACATTTCGGGAAGATATATAAAGGTGGAATCTCAGCGCCTTTGTGAACGATAAAACATACCGTCATTAGATAATAGGATTCTCCCAAGTTTTGGCCAACGAAGGGCTCATTCGCTAGCAAGATATGCATTATAGCGTTATCGAAACCGGCATCGGACGCATTCCATTTCTCTAAAAGATATTTCTTTATTTCTAAATTCTTCCCAAAGTTGTTGGATTTATTTTGTGTGATGATTGAGGTGAACCCCAAACCGTATTGGTGGAAATTCGGGTTTCGATTGAAATAAACATCTTCAATTGAGTTATTCCATTTTTTGAATTTCGCCGACCAGGGTTCATGGATCATCAATTGATACGGCAACTCGCATACATCAGGGTGAAATTGAATTAAAAAAATCGATCGGAATATCACCCAAAAATCATTCTGTTGAAAATAACGCAAAAGTTGTTTATTCACTCGACATGAAGGCCGGTCCTGATGACGTAAATCCTGATAGAAGATGATATTGTTGTGCGGTTGGAAATATCGGGTGAAATTAAATCGATGATTCATACCAATAATTAACGCGTTATGTTCCGGTGGGTTGTTTTTCAAAATTTCTCTTTCAGGACCCAAAAGAGATCGGATGATAGTGGAATTCATCTTATAATTCAAAATCCGTGCTAAAATATCCAATCCGGGATATTCTTCAGCTAAATATAAAATAGTCGGATGAAATGGAGTGAAATGTTTCAAACAATAATTGATAAGGATATCAAAATCTAGCGAATTTTCTCTCTCTATTGTCAATCGTGAATTGATGGTATTCAAAATAAATAACGCGAATACAACAAGCCCTAAGACGTTAGCCATTGCTAAATGATATTTTTGTCGTTCGGTTCTTTGTTTAAATAATCCATAAATCCATTAACATAATGTTATTATATTGCCCACCCCCCTGAGAGCTGAATTAAAGAAATTATTATATCACTTTAACTTATTGAATTTTTTGATAAATTCTTTTTTTCATTTCATTATTTTAAGTTATTTCCAAAATAAATTACGCATTTATTGTCGTTTTCAAATTTATGTATCTTTTCTTTATCTCTCTCCATGTTACAAGGACATTATTTCAGTTTTGGCTTTGGGGGAGTGGGGGGGGGGGGGGGGGCGACACAAATCAGAAAACAAAATAGAAAGGCAACTGAATTTTTTTTATTTTTAAATCTATATTTTTATATTGCAAAAAAAAAAAAAACAAGAAATTAAGTATAGGGGTAGAAAACCCCCTTTTTTAGGGGGTAGTCAACATTATTTCGTTTAGAATGTGTTAATTTTAGTTAGCAATATATATTAAATATATTTTTACTTTCTCTTTCATATATATTATAAGAAAAGTATTGTAAAAATGTCTCGATTTCAACGGAAGTACACGTTTTGACATCTCCTGAGTCTAAAAAAATACGTCTCAGAAAATGGTATATCTGTGTGTGTGTGTGAACAAGAAAAACGAAAAGCTACTCGGAGCTGAAATTTTAAGCTTAAGCTAGCCTTGTCGCTTGTATCTTGAAGCTTTTGAATAAAAATCACTTTACTGATGTACTTTTTTTTTTCGATTTTTTTAAAAATCTCGTCTAACTAAACTATTTTGATTAAATTGGTTGTACATATTAATATAATAAATGAGATGATCTAAGATTTTTTTTTATCATTTTCTATCTCAAAATAGTGCGGGTGTCTCAATTTAAGATTTTAAGAATCTCATAGAAAAGATAGAATAATTCGTTGCCATGGTAACAAAATATATTATAAATAGATGATTTTTCTAGATCTTTTTTAAAGTCTTGGGCATCTGAGACCATATAAACTTTTAAGTACGATATAAATTATATAGGCATATTTATTTATATCAATTGGTATCCAATTGATTTAAATAAATTTTCATCGCTCATGTTTTTGTGACGTATTTATTTTTTAATTGTATTAATGAAAAAAAAAAAAAACAATTTCGAGGAGAAGAGGAGACGAAGATATGACCGTGAAGTATCTAGTCATTTCTTCTTAAACTACAGTTTACGATTGCTCTAACTGAATTTGTCTTTCCCGGATTGGACTCACACAACACATCAACTGTAGAAGTCTACTTCTACCTAGTGGAAGTTTGTCATCTTTGACAATTCCTTAAGGTTTGACAATTCTTTAGGTACCTTTTTTTTTTTTTTTTTTATATTCAAATCAGGCTACTAGGGCATGACTTAAAATATATTGATTACAGACTCAAACAAATCACAAATACAATAAAAATACCAAAACAAAACATATATATATATAATATTAAAACAAAAGCATAGTATGTTATATTTTAATATTGATATTTTTAATAAATTTTTATCTTGTTTGAATTACTATTGTTTTTTGGTTTTTTTAAAATTTCTTACCATACCTTTGAGACCTTCTGAGAACTTTGAAATACTTAAATTTGTATATATATATATTGTGGAAGGTTTGAATTTGGTCCACTTTAAAATATTATTATATCTGAAAGCTTCACTAACAAGATGTCTAACTACGCCCCCAAGTGTAATAAGTAATTTATTTGAAAAAAAAAAAAAAAAAATGAAAGATAATTTTTCTAAATTGGCCAAATGATGTTCATATATCTTGAGTTGCTTGAGGTATATAAAGAAATGATTAGAGAGAGAGAGAGAAGGAGGAGGAGGAAGAGGAGAGACAAGTCCTGCTTGGTTTATGATCAGCAGCAAAGTTGGCAGTCGGGACCTTTGAGGTTCCTCATCTCTGCTGACCCCATCCCCTTTTTATTTCCTAAGCCAAACGGCAGTCCTTTCCAAACACACATAAACAAACCCTCCCCCTAAATCCCTATACGCACTTTATATATATCGTCGTCTCTTCTTCGTTTCGATTTGATATACGAGTATAACAATGGCGATGCAATCAAACAAAATAAAAAACATTTAATTTATTTTTTGAAATGAAAAAAATTTTGTATTAAAAAAGAGAGAGAGAAAAAAAAAGAGTCTATTACTTACCAGAGAGCGCGCGCGTGACTCGCATTGTCCATTTGGATTTCTTAATAAAGTTGTTAGATTTTTGGAAAAGAAGTCTAACGTCTAAAAAAAAAGGAGAGAGAGAGAGATTAATTTTATTTTCCAGTTAATTATAATCAACAACTTTGTGTTTCAATCGAGTAAACTCCAAAACCACATAACTTTCATCTAGGACTTATTTATATTGCAAATATTATCCCCCTCAAAAGTAATTGGACAACCTATATGCACTAAGGTACAGGACCGTAGCTAGAATAAATTTATATCAATATATGTAAAAATCATTAAATATGGCTCATTTAATTTTGAATAATTATATAAAAAAAAAAAAATGAAACAAAGTTCAGAGCTGACGTTTCAGTCCTCATTGGGATCATCAGAGCTGTTTCAATGTTCATTGTACTACTAGTACTGGTTAATTCCAGTCTTCCTTTGTCCTCATGACCTCCTAACCACCCATATCTTCCCTTAATCTTACAATCTCCAATTTCAACAAGCACCTTTTAAAGTCCTCATACATCCTTACTCCTGTTCTGTTGGACCTTATGCTTCCTATAAAAAATAAAAATAAAATATATTTAAAATATATATATTTCAAAAAGAGCATTTAACTCTTGAACACCTAACAGGAAATAATATTGAGATGGAGAGGATGAACTTTGAAAGAGCTCTGAAGATTATCCCATTGATGATTGAAACGTCAGCTCTGAACTTTGTTATTTGCTTCAAATAAAGAAATAGATCATAGCTGCTTGGCTCTTCATTAAAAATTTCCTATAAATTATATTTTGTTCTTAGTCAGCGCCAAATATACTCAAAAACATTTTTAAATGTTTTTTTTTTTTTTTATTATTATTTTTTAATTTTAATTTTGAGTTTTATGGCGCCCCGGAGACTCGGCAAGATTTGGCATTTATGGTCGGCCAAGTTGATGGCTCAGGTTGGTCCGATCAGTTTGTTTTAAATAACTCTTTAGATTTTAGACGAATGTGTAACAGTTATTAGATGGACAATAGTGGGCGAGGATCTGGTCAGCCCTGATTATTATGATATTTTGGCAATATTAAAAGAAACCAATCTTACTTTATCAGAGGGGGAGGGGGTTCAAAAAATAGAAAATACATTTAGAAATAAAAATATAATAGAGAGTGAAATCAAATTTTAAATTAGAGATTATTAGAATTATGCTGGAACATACATATATTTATTTATATAAATGAAATGTTTAAAGTATATATGACCTCATATGCCGAAAAGACTCATATTATATTTGGCTAATTTAAATCTATATATGTGTTATAAAAAGATAAAGGATCTGCCACTACTGAACGGAATTTTGTGGAGACTTTTCCAATATGTAGAGGTGGTTTTAGGTTCTGATTAATTCAGGTTGGGGAGCTTCCTTTTTAGGAAGTGTGAAAAGCATAATATCGTTCGGGACGGGATAGATTTTGATCGGATTTTTGAGAAGGTATATAAATAAGTGAAAAATAGCATTAAATACTTCAGGAGGCGTATGTAAAAAAGTGTAAAAAAATAAAACGAGCGATCGAGAGTCGCGACATGTGATTATTTATAAAAGATTTGTTTTTAGATTGGTAAATTTCAATAACGACCAGGATAAGAACAAAAAATAACACTTGAAAAATTAATAATGACACAACTAATTAATAAAATTTTTTGACCACCTTAGTTTAATTTTTGACCCAAAATCTTTCAATTATAAAAAGTGAAAAAAAGGTAGGCAAAAAATTTCCCTCAGAAGAGAGAGGGGATGCAGGGGGCGAAGCAACCGAAAGCGGACTACCCACTTAGTTTAAGATAAATAAGTGCGAGATAATGATTTTGCTCAACGTTTAAAAAATATCATTAAATAAAATTTTCGAGTGCGCCACTTTAGCTAAATCTAAATATATTCAACAATTTTATGAAAAAATTATTTTCATGTTTTATTATTATTATTATTTATTATTATTTTATATATTTTTGAGTTATGTGGCCTCTCGGCGCCTTTATAGCCTGGACATCGTAGTACCGATCACAACAGCACTTATGTTGGGAGATATAAAGGAATTTTGCAGAATTATCTCTGGAAATTTATATTTTTTTTAACCAAGATTAAGAGAAAATTTTTGGAATATATAATTAAAATTAATTTTAACGTCCGATTTCAGTGCATTCATTTTTTATTGTTTGAATATAATTATAATATTTAATCTGAATATAAATTATAAAAAGGCAGACCTGGCCAGAGAGAACAAAAGTCAACAAGATTTTTGTTGACAAGCAAGGCCAAGCAGCGCTGAACCTCGGATGGGTGGCTACGAGGAACAAGGCTGTTGAACCCGCCTGAAGACATCGATATAAATATTTTCACTTGCACATAAATAATTATAAATTGTTAATGGCCCCTGCTGTCGAAAGAAGGATAAATTAAGTAAAAAAAAAAAATATCATAAAATACATATTATAAAAATGATAGAAATAGTCAAGTCGATAAGAAAATTTACCAATTGTTTGATGATCTCTATTATTTGCCTTCTTGTGATTTTTCTTCATCTATCTCTATGTCTTTTGATATTTTAAATAATATTGTTACATATTATATTAACATTTGTCATGAAAAGGTCTTACCTTTTGATTTAAATCAAAAGAAATTTATCGACTCATCTTCAAATAAATAAATTTTTCACTGAATTCATTGCTATGCAGGTTATTTTATTGTTACCACTTACAAGGGTGAGTTTAAAAAAAAAAAAAGATAGCCAATTGAAGTAATTTAAATTTGCCTTTTTTCTTAGTTTAGCAATAGT
>JAAAKE020004687.1:0-11173 GCA_010014785.2 Anisolabis maritima
GCAAGAGCTCTATCTCTACTCTAAGGAACAGAGACTATATTAAATTACAGAAGGGATTCAAAATTTTTGGTCCTTTGGAATATTTTTAAATTTAAATTTTTATATTTCATGCTGAATAAATTTCTAAGATAAAATACAAAATTATTATATAGAAATGAAATGAAAGTGAAGCAGCTTTTATGAATAAAGTGATTTTATTTTCATCTTTTTTAAGTACAACGTTTTGGTACAAATTAGTCTTCTTCACGTCTCTATTCTCTAACCATACATGTGTGGGTTTTATAATGTCCCTAATTTTTGTATAAAAATAATTTATAGTATATAGACTTGAACAAGGCCGAAACATTGTGATCAAAAAGGTTGAAAAGAAAAAAAAAACTTTTTTCATAAAGGCTTTCATTTCATTTCCTTCATTATATAAAAAATTGTTTAAAAAAATCTAAAACTAAAACAATGAGGAAAGAAGAAAAACATTTCTATTGTTTTATCAAATTTTTTGCTTATTTTATACTCACTGGGGTGATTTTTAGTAGATTATCATAATTTTAAATCAATACAGTAGCGTGGGGGGAGTAAAGATATTATTTTTCAAATAAAAAATATAATTTCTTATATTTTAAAAAATAATTGAGTATTCAGAGTCCAAAATTTCTTAAGTTTAATTATAAAAGATCTCATGAGGATTAAGTTAAAGGAGACGAAATGTTTAAAGAAGCGGGTGGTTTTTGTGTTTCGTTTGGGGGATGAGTGATTCTGACCCCTAAGACCCCCCATCACAACATTGAATCAATAAATATCAATTACTATCTTTTAAAAATTTTGATCTTTCCTATTTTCTAGTATTCATATTTATTTTACTTTAGAGAAATTTAATTTTTGATTGGAATTCTTTATCTCAGTAATTCAAACAATAAGGTATTATCAAATCCATCTAGCAAAAGCCCATTTGAAATGAAATGATAAGTCTTCGTACTCCCTATAAATCATTTCTTATTCTTTAATTTATAAAGGAAATTTTTTTAAACTTACTGCATAAACATTTAGATAAGCTACTCTTTACTCTCTTTTTTCCTTTAGGCTCTTTTCCCAATTTTTTGTTTTTCCTTAATAAAATTTTTCCGTGAAACTTTTAAAATGTAAAAAATTAAAAAAAAAAATTCATTTTTCCCAAAAAAAAAAAAAAAAAAAAAAAAACAATAAATAAAGAAATGATCATATAAAAAATAAAAAAAAATCCGTAGAATCACGCAAAGAATAAAAAAAAATAAAAGAAAAACTAGAGCACTTGATGAAACGTTTGAACAAAGAGAGCACGCCATCGTCTCATTTAGTTTGACCGCAGAACATGTTTTTGTCACTTGTCGCCTGTCATATACCATTGACTACAGATTTATACAACTTCGATAATTAAAAAAAAAAAAATCAAGATAATAAAATGGTTAGAAGTGATTTGTGAGTGACCGAAGAATGTCAACATACCTGACCCACGAGGAGGACAGTGCGCATATTCTGGGAACCAAGTACCGATGTTGCTCGAATCAGCTTGAGCCAGTTGTTGTATTCGTTGGTACCATCCAGGAAACCATGAGTACCAGTTGCCGCAAGACGCACCTGGAGACCGTTAAAAATCTTCAGTTTCCTTTGCATCTTCTTCGTTATCTCAGAGTAAAACTAAAACCTGGCTTAATTAATTTTATTTGTTTGAAAACAATAACTAATAATATATTTAAAATGGATGATTTTATGAAAAAGGCATTCTTTCTGTTTGAGTCAGAATTTTCTACTTTACACTTATACCAAAATTCCACTACACTTATTTCCTAATTACAAATACTACTTTCTTAAAATTGATTTTTGAATTGAATTGATTTAATTAATACTAAATAATAAATATAGTGATTAATTACTTAATTTATTACCCAGCGAGAATTGGAAATGCAACAATTTTATTTTTCTTTGGACTTGAGCATTTCTATTGAAAATCTTTGGAGTTTTAACCCCAATGAGGTAACTTTTAAGTTTTCTTAGAATTGAATTCAAAATAATCACAAAAAAAAAAAAAAAAAGTTCCAGTTCTCGAAAATCCAATCATTTTGCAGGATTCGATTGACGATTGATTAATTATTGCTATATTAGAACATTTTAGTGAGTAGTGAAACGTAGAAATATTTTGAGTTAAAAACTACAAAAAAACAATTTTTAATTTTTTCTAAAAAAAATATATTTAATTGTTCAGCACAAAGTGTGTCTTTGTTAAAAATGCCAACAAAATTTTGTTCATTGCCACAATTCTAATTTGTATGATCTTTTGTTTTTAAAATAAAAATTAGACCTTATTTCTCAGTGAACTTAATTTAATCAGGTATTTTGACTCTTTTTTTTCAGGATAAAAATTATTATTGAAATTATATTTATTTATTTTAAAGCTTATAAAAGAAAGAAATTGTGATAGGTTAGAACTTATATATATTATATAGAAGAACATTTTACCAAGTGATTAGGGAAGAGTACAGTTTCGCCTTTGGGCGCTGCTACTTAGGTAACAAAACTAGATAAATAAAATTTTTATCACAGTTGTAATGTCAATGGTTCAAAATATAAACTATAAAATATTATCTTTAGCCTTACAAATTCATCCTCTCCTGAAAAATAATATTATTAGAGTGAAAGGGGCCATCTCTCGCCCTCTTACCTATGTCCATGTTCTCATTCTGTCAAAACCAAAGTTTTTTCGTTGTCCAACTCCCGAGTGTTTGTAATTCAAATGATGTCTTTAAAAAGCTTTTTTTTATAAGCCATATCAGTTAATTGATTTATGACACCGGAAAGAAAGGACTTTTGAAGCAACCCCCGGTAGTTAGGCAACCGCAACATTTTAATTTTATATTTAGAGAGATCATCAGATGAATCTTAACGTGATTAATGTCAAGAAAAATTCACCGATTCATAAGATGACTAACAATCCTGAAAGTAATTCAGGTTATGCCTTCTTCTGGAAAACGAAACCCACCCCAGTTTAATCCCAAAGAAGTTACTCCCTCGATTAATCCCAAATCTGACATTAATAACTGAAGACGTTTCGATCGTATCTTAATTATAAAATAACTTTTTATTGAAATTTAGCTTATAACAATATGCAAAATTTGGCGAAAATTGGTAGATATTTGTATATATAAATATTTATATAAAATAATTTTCTTATACACTCTTGTTCGGCTATAAAAATTTTTTCGTCAAATTTATCATTTTTTTTTTATAAAATTTGATTGTTATAATTAAAATAAATTCCAAATTACTCCTTTTTGACTAAATAATCTTAATTTTTAAAATCTGATTATAAATTTTGTATGATACACTCATCTGAGGAGTTTACATTTTCTGATCATCTTATGTCAGTCTTCCTTTTCTTTTCATGGGGAAGTAGCCTTGGCGACGGGCCGGCCTGCTCATTTATATTCTTGTTGACATCTCTATTTAATGTTTAAGCTGCAGTGAGGGAATAGTAAAAGAAGAAGATATAAAATATTCTATCTAGATTAACAAGCCATTTTATCCGGTCTAAGGTCCGGTCCCAAAGAAGCCGGTTAATCGAGTCTTTTGCTTGTATAAAATTTTCTATTATTGAGAGTATATTTTTATTTCCTTTTTAAATTGTATAGTTATTTTCTTTTAATATAAAATTAAAAAACTTTTGATATATTAATAAAATTTGAAAACAGTTCCAATCCTCGATACGATATAAAAGGTTTACTAATTTTATTGGTTTTCATTAAACGTCAAATAAAAAGATTTAACAAATATCAGAAATTCCGTCAATTGAATTTGTGCCATTTGGGAGTCTATTGAAACCTCAGACCCCAGGCTATGATAAATAGTTTATTTAGAAACGAAGGAGAATAATTTAGCATCGGACCGGAAATTTGAAGGTGCCGGGTTCGCATTCCGGGGCGGCGAGCATTATTTCCACGCATCCAGGCTATGATTTAGAATAATTGCATTTCCTTATCATCTTTAAAATTTTATAGATACATAACTATTATCTGTTAATCAGAAAAAAACAATACTCGTTCACGGAAAATAGTGCCCTCGCTTTTAAAGGTAGGTGACCCTGCGTCTTGTGTGAGCTTTCAACCCTCCTTCACATATCAATAGGCCTCTTCAAATAATGGTAGCCAAGAATTTTTATAATAAAAAATTAATTACTTTAAATTTAATAAATATCTTAATGAGAAGTATTCCAATGTTCTATTTATAAAAAATAATCCTAAATTCAATTTTTAACAAAATTTTATGTTAATATAAACAGATTTTAAGTAAAATAAAAGTTTTTCTCATATTGTCCTGATAGCAAGAAAGAAGAGTCGTTCTGAAGACTTGTTTAGAATTTTCTTTTAATTTCTTTAAACAATATATTTTAAAATTTAATTATTTAATTATTTTTTGACATATAGAACTTATAAAATTATACAATAAAAACTCTTTTATTCTTTTCCATGCCCACAAAATAATATTTACTTTTCCTTACCTAATGTTATATGAAATATTATGTGTATTTATTTTATAAATTAATGTTATGTATTATGTAAAAATAAAAAATTTTAAATTAAGGTCTATTTAAATCGATTCATTGTGGATTATTCATATAGTATTATTTAAAACAACACAAATTTTAAGGTGCTCACTACCTGGTTTAATATATATACATAAATATTGAATTACAAGTAATTTTCAAATTTGAAATTGTTCTTCTTTCTTAAAAGAGATTCTTAAGACGTGACTTTTTTTTTAATTTTAAAGTGCCGAAAGCAGTGCAGTTTTTTCCATTGAGGGATAAATCGACAATTCTAATTAAAAAGTTTTTTTTTCGGGGGAGAAAAAAAAGGTTTGGCAAGATAGTTGGTGATTTGGAGAAGGTTGTTTTGATAATGGCCTGTGAGAGGGTAGGATCGAAAGAGAACGCGAGAGAGAAAGAGAGAGAGAGGGTCTAAAGGACGAGGAGTATGAGGATGATGGATTGGAGGATCCCGACGATGTCGGGGCGCCCGCCATTAGAGCTCCACGGGGCGGAGGACATTAGGCTGAATGGAAGCGCAGGAGACGCGGTAAACGCATTATCGGCTGCCGAGTTGCGAGTTCCGCTTGGGTAACAGAGCGAGCCAACCGCAGGGCCTCCTCCTCCCCAGCATCCCACAGTATCCCAGCATCCAACATCCAGGCATCCCAGCATCCCGCCATCCCCGACAATCCTGGTAAACCCGGTATCCCTTCCAACTTTTATTGACTTGAGAATAGGCCGAGGCCACTTCCCGGACAATAGAGATGCTCATTAATTGAATCTCGCCGTTACGATAATGCAGCAGCCCTCTCTCTCTCCCTCTAGACCTTCACGCCCTTCACTAACTCAATTCCCGCAATCCAATTGGACACACTCACTTGCTTTCGATTCCTTATTCCCAAAACACCCAAGCCAAAAATAAAATGTAAGATATCTTTTTTATCTATAAAATAAATTCATTTATTTTTAATAAATTCTCTAGAGATCCCATAATTAAACATTTTATTAAAATTTCAGCCGAGATCGGATCAAGAAATATTTCTCATTTCTTGTTATCTTGTGTAGCGCCCTTTGTTTAAGACTTATTGAATTTCATTCATTTGACCTATTTCTTCGCGCTTTATTGTATAAGCTTGGCGCCGCAGGCATCTTCTGACACTAATTGTAAAAAATGCGTATATATAAACTTTAAATTAAATTGTATTATAATTTTTTTTTAAGACAATACCTAATGCAAAGGTAAAAGGATGAAGAATTAATTATATAAGAAAAAATAAATATCTCGCTGTCATAAATCGTTGACATACGTCGCATAGAATAAATGACATCTGAAATGAAAGGTGTATTTTTTTATTTATAAATTACATAATAATCAATTTGTATGAGTAGCAATAAAATCGACACATTTGTCTGTCCTACCATGGTTTGGGAGTTAATTTATAAAGAAGGTACTGTCCCGACTAGATAACTACTTAGAAAACTTAAAAAACAAACTCTGTTCGAAGAAAATATATTTTTCCACTATTTTATCATTATTATTATTTTTTTGAGATTTAGGAAAGAACTACATTAATCTTCCTCAATTTTGATAAATTTTCAACTATGTCTCCTGATCAAAAATGCCAAAAATTTTTTCAATTTTCATCGTTTTAAATTTGTTTAACCTTTTTAAGTGAAAAAATATAGACTTTAATTTGTCACTTTGAATATATAGACCTCTATTTTTGAATATCTCAGTAAAGACTGGACAAAAGGAACAGTCAGAAGACTCAACTTCCAAAAGTCCAGAGTTTCACAAATTATGACAAAAGTAAAAAAAAAACATTATTTATTATTGTTGTGAACATAGGGGTCTTATTTGGGTCTGTATATATTAGGATAAAAATTTAATCTTATTCCAAGGCTGATGAGAAGTGAATCGGGCACCGGGGCTGACTCCTATATTTAATTTATTATAATAATTATCTTTCTTTTGGCTAGAACCCTTTTTTTTAAGATCGCGACCCCTCTAAAGGTTCTGGCCACGTGACTACTGCCCTGTCGCTCCCATTCATCTCTCCCCCCATTTTTTTTTTTTTTTTTGAACGGCTTTATAAAAGTAAAATAAATATACCGTACATTACTATTATTTAGAAAATTTATTAAGGTTCCATTATGGATGGGGCGATTCATCCATTATGTGAACTACCATTTTAATTATTAATTTTCAAATTTTTTTTCAATTTGTTTAATTTTGAAATAATTGATATACTCTTTGAAAGAAAGCGGTGGCTATAGTTAAGGCTTTGGCTGCTAGAGAGCACCACCATACCTAATAGTTTTATTCATTGACTTTTTCAACTGGCATTATTTCTCTCTTTTTTATATAATTTTAAACATTTTTTAATTATCATTAATTGAAGAATCTTTGAAATACTATATCAAGGAAGGAAGTAGTAAGCTTTATATAATTAATATGCTATACAATGACATTTTAAAATTCTCTGTTTTTTTGTTGTTTTTAATGCACCCATCCCATGTTTAACATCGTCTACTTTATCTTATATTTATATTTTTTCAATCTTATATTTATTTTAAATATTTATATTTTATATCTGTAAAATCTAATATATTTTATTAAATAGGAAATCAATTATATATGTTGTCAACCAATGGTTTTATTTTGGTAAATTTACAATTATTATATTTCTATTTCTGTTTTTATTTTAATATGAATAATAATTATATATATATTATTAGCTAGTAAAACGTGCTTTCTAGAAATTCAAAATTCAAAAAGTTTTTAGGCTCCGTTTTGGTATTCTAGGATGTTCTTCAAAATAAAAAAATATCTCCAGCAAAATATCTAAAATGATCGTATGGCTGGAAAGCTTTAACGATTTGCAGCATTTCTATTGAAGGACACTTACAATCAGTTCCTGATGATTAATCCTGTATATTTTTCATTTGTTTTTATGTTTATATATATTTGCCATAGAACAGCAGGAGATATACAGGGTGAAATGAAATATCTTGAGGGATGTTGAAACAAAAAAAAGTTCATGTGGTTTAGTAAATGATTGCCTTACCTTTTGAACTATTATTTTAAAACTTATTGATAACTAAGAAACATTTTCTAGAACAAGATATTTGTTAAATTTATTTCATAAACTTCAATGTCATTTTAATGATGCCTCCAAATTTTGCATCCCAAGACCATTGTGCATTTCTAACTTAACTGATTCAATGAATTTTGAAAATATCATAAAATGAATATTAGATAATAATTAAAAAAAAAATCATTATCTACTTGGACCTAAAACAGCTGGGGGCGGATTGTAATATATGAGACTATTGAAATCATTTAGGAATGAATATATATATATATAAAATTATAAATTATCTTACTCTTTTTAAAATTTACATTAAAAAATTTCCTGATTTAAGATTGAAAAAAAAAAAACGTCAATTAATGAATGATAATTTTATTTTTAGATGATGTTCCAATTTCTCTGGAAGATACATCTTTGTCGGCAAAAACAAAAGCGTGATTTATGAACCTTGATGGCATCTCGAAAAGTGAGAAGAGTCAACCATTCAACGAGAAATAGGTAAGAAAAGTTAGCTACCTTCAATGGCACAATGGCCCTTTGACTGATGAACATATTGACCAACTGTCACCGGCTTAACACAAGATGGGACAATCATATAGTTTTAGGTAAAAGAATTTTTCTCAGTGGTTTGTCCCCAGGGTCTATTCTTCCCTCGCGGACACCACGAATAAATGAGAATAACTTATTTTCCATTGGCAGTTTCTCTTATTGAAAGACATCTTTTGCCTTTTTTTGACGAGACAACCCAACCATGATTCCTCTGATCGTACACTGTGTTTTAAAAAATATTTATGGATCTCCTTTTAAAATTTATCTTATTTTGTGTTTTTAAAATAAATTAATTAAAATAAAACGTTTATTTAATAATTGTCGATGATTCTGTCAATTTTCTCCGTAGACACTTCTTGATCTCTTTGGGAAAAAATAATTATAATTACATAAATATAAACAATATATTTAATTCCTTAATGATTCTTGGTAGTTATTTTTTATAAGTTATTGAGGTTGTTTTTTTAATATTTTGCAGAGATTTAAAGAAGATATTCGATTAGCATCCTTTAAAAGAAAGCTTAAGTGAAAGTTTCTATGTTCTTTATTTATAAACATGTAAAGTTATTTGTATTTATATATATTTAAAAAGTGCCAGATGATTTAGGAGTAAATTATTTCTTAAGGCATACAAAGTTTGAAAAGAATAATTCTTGTTTTTTGTAAATTTTGTAAAAGTTTTTAGAAGGCTTAAAATGTTTTTTCCCCTTAAATATGCAAACATGATTATAGAAGTGGTTGGGAATGTGGGTTGAGGGGGTGAATAATGTAACATGTACAATATATAATAAATGATAGAACTATCTATTTCTAAGATAGATATTATATAAATTGAAATGTAAATTGTCGCGACAAGAAAGAGTTTATTTTTACAATAGGTTTCGAAATAGAGGTGTAAATATTGTTTGACTTTTCACGGCAGAGGGTTGGTTTGAATAGCTGTTCTTTTCTTAGAGCCAGACACATGATAAGCCCTGAAGAGAAGAGAGAAGGGCATTTTCGCATTACTGATCGATTTTGTTGTTGTCGGCCCAAGCTCCTTTTTCTGAATGAAGAAGGACCAGGATTCAAGACGAAGGGCAGTTGGGTCCGAGGGGGACAAAGGCTCTTGAACACTCACTTACACAGAGATATATTCTTGATTGAAGCAAATGGCGAAACATAAAAAAAAGGAATTTTATTTTGTGTTTCAACCAGACACCTTCCATATCTCTCTTTACATATCATATTACATACGAATGTTGAAGAAATAAGATTTAAGATCTCGTCATCTTCCTCTCATTTTAAACAGAAATCATATAGCCTATATATATTATTAAACTGAAAAATACTAATCGACACTCTACTTATATCTTTTTTGAAATAGTAGAAAAATCATATATTCTTAAAAAATTAATAAGTTTGATTAATATGACTCATTATCACATTCCTAAAAAAATTTAGACACATTTTCTTTTTTATTGGTGTCTTTCTTCGTAATCTTAAAAAAAAGCTGACAAGAATAATACGAGACTTTCCTATAACAAAGTAACACACAAATAACAGGTCAATTCTGAAAAATCAAAATATTTCCTCATTTTTTGGGAAATAATTCTTATATTCAAAATTATCATATTCATCATTTTGGACCAATTGAATTGAAATAAATTTTTTCATCTTCTACTTTTCTCCTAATTAAGAGAACCGGAAAAAATTTTTAACACAAGCAAATATTTTTTCTTACAGTATACTTAAACACCGTAGCCGTCTCAAAATCTGATTTGGTTTTTGGGTTGTTCTTTGACTCGTCTCTCTCGCCTCCCCCACCCATCCACTATTTATACATATATATTAATATGTGTTCCTGTCTCGGGGTTTTGCATTACTGAATTTTACCACCCTTCCAATGTTCTCTCTCTCGCCTCATCTTTTTGAGCACTCACACCTCCCTTGAGAGAGAGAGAGAGAGGGGGGGGAGGAGGAGGAGGAAGGGATTCCATCCTCATTGGTTGAGAAAAGCTGCTCCAAGCATAGCTATTTGATATTATTATATCAAACTCTTTTCTACAAATAAATAAGCTGGAATGTAGAATACTTATTTTTAATAATATTATAACTATTTCTTATTGATATACTCTCCTCTATTTCATTTGAGAAGGGTTCATAAATAAAGGAAAACAGGGGCAAAATCTTTGAAAAGACGTCTGAATATGTTAAAAATAAATAATATGTCATAGGTTATGTCCTGTTAGTAACATCCTCTATATTAATGGTTTGCCGTAAAACTTTATGACTGTTTTTGTGCGTCTTGAAATAGAATTGCTTAAAATGCACTAAGAACGTGAAAAAAAACAAGCCTATTTGAAATACCTCAAAAGCGAATTCGCGAAATTCCAATAATATTATTTTTCTACTGTTTTTTTTAATAATTCGCCCATTTAAATAATTCACATTATTAAAACTTTTTTTTTTTATTAAAACAGGGAAAATATAAATTTTTATAGCTCTTCCTCTCTAGTAAACCTACACCACCCCTCCTATATTCTTTTGCGGTATGTCAAAAAATATGCTCCCGGCAGCACAAGAGAAGCCAAATGGACCCTCTTTTAAAGTTGTCAAATGCAAAGAGATCAAACGATTCGGGATAAGTCGTATATGTATATAGACACGTAAAAGAAATAATAATAAAAACGCCAATACTGCAAAACTATTTTTCCCTAAATGGAAGTGCAAATGAGACAAAAGTTCCCCCGGGTATAAAGGCAACAAGATATTAACGACCCAACGAACCTATGCGTGCGTGTGTCGTTGTGTTGAGGTGAGGGTGTTTCCTCACTTTTTTTTTAGGGTTTGCAAGAGAGGGAGAAGGTGTTCGCTCGATCTAGTCGCCTTTGTCAACATGAACAACCCAGAAAAAGAAGCCTACCGATCCTATTGTTATTAGCAAAATGCGTTTAAATTTTGGCACAATGTCCCCTCGAACATCCCTTAAGATGAC
>JAAAKE020004698.1:0-11172 GCA_010014785.2 Anisolabis maritima
ATAAATTTTGTCAAGTCCTAACGTACTAGAGTTGAGTAAAAATTTTATTTAGTTCTCAAGCGCAGAGATTAGCTCAGATAGATTGAGGTCGTACACCATCCTTTTCCATCCAAGGTTTTGACCAGATTTTCCTTAACAGCTTAAGGCAAATGTCGGGATGGCTAATACGTCGTGTACTCCTGGTTAGGTATTATTGCGCGCAATGCTTCATAATGTTTTTATCTTTTTCTTTAGATGGACATGTATGAACATGTTATTTGTTAATGAGCATAGCTTTTTTTTTCTTGTATTTATTGTAATTGTTTTGTTAATTGTTTGTTGTTTTGTGTTATGTAATTTGTAAATTTGTATTTGTGTTTGATTGGACCTAGCCACCGAGGACTTATGGCTCTAAGCAAGTCGTAAATTTATTTATTTATTTATTCCCAAATGGTTTTACTTCGTCGATTTAATATGGTTGCCAAGAAATTTATTTTGCAAATGTAATTGTAAAAATTTAATTAGTTAATTAACTAAAATTTTATCAGATGCATATATATATATTATTTGGTCAAAATATTTATTTCGTTTTTTATATCAATCAAATGGTAAATATTGGAAAACAGTTATATGAAAGAAGTAGATTATTTTAAATGTAAGGAGAGAGCAATGGAAAATTCCTTATATAATTCGAATATTGTTTATTATATATTTTTAGCTGACAATAATATATAGATGAAGGTTGTAAATAGAGAATGAAAAGACGGAGGCTACAGTAAACAAAAGGAAAATTAAAAATAACTTACTCTTTCAATATACGTTTCAATTACAGATCATGTTAATCATCATTAGAATAACAGATGTTGAAAACAATTTCAAAATCCAATCGTGTTCATACTAATACCTAATCAATTGTAATGTCTTACTTAGCAACGAAAAATTTATTAATAAATGTATAGACCCGATTTTTTCTAACAAACATTTTGACAGTGCTGATGATAGACAATCTCTTATCGAAATGTCGACATATAAAGAGAAAGCTCTTTAATTTTCTTATTTTGGTTTCTACTCAACAGATACTTCAATTTTTTTTTTTTTTTTTTTTTTTTTTAAATATTTGTTTTGTATTATATTTGTGAAAAATGAACTTAACTCTTAAAGAAATAAATATAATATTAAATATGATGCCAAGTTCTGAGCTCTCTCTTTATAATATGTAATATGTAATAAATTTGAATCAGCATTTTAAGTGGCTTAGGTGTGAAATTTTATTTAGATATAAATTAATAGTTAAGAAAGTTAGAAGTTCATATTAATATATTTTTATATAAGTCTTTTGTATAATGATGCAGTTATTTTAAAATGTGAAAACAAAAATGTTAAAAATTTGTTTTTAGGAAATTAAGCTGGCTGTACCTTGTATAATAGAAAGCAAGATGTGAATTTTTCAGAAATAAAATAGACTATATTTTTGGACACGTTTCGGAAGGCAATTACTTCCTTCTTTAAAGTCAAAAATTGTTTTATTATTTAAATTATTTTCAGGGAAAATACAAAAAAGATTATTATATAAGGGTTCAGAGAAAAAGAAAACCAGCTGCTTTTCTCAGGTCACTATACATCACTTTATTTAGCAAATATTACGGCCATTCTCAGTGCCACAATGTGATCGATCACTTGCTATCGAATCGTTTCATTGTGTACATGTCCCTCACCTCTCCAAGAATCTTTTATATACCTAAAGCGCGCAGGTCCACTAAAATTATCACATTGTGAGGATGGCCGACGAAATGCTGGCCGAAATATTTGCTAAATAAAGTGGGGTATAGTAACCTGAGAAAAGCAGCTGGTTTTCTTTTTCTCCGAACCCTTACACAAATTGATCTGCCCAGCTAAATCTCACTTATAAACAGATTATTATATATTATATTTTATATTTAATCTATCAATTTAAAATTTTGTATTGTAGAAATTAGCGAGTGTTCAAAAATAAATTTATATTTTTAGAAGACGTTTCGAAGGGCAACAAGTCCTTCTTCAAAAAACCAATTTTAATGTGTTTAATCTTAAAGATCATCAGTATCGACTAAATATTTGTTGAAAGAAATAAAAATAATCGATAGTAGCTAGGGTTTGTTTCGTTTTTATTATATCTAAAATTCTGACGTTTTATCTCAGTTAAAGTTTTAAACTATCTTCAGAGAAACTACATATAACTCAATATAAAAATATCAATTTCCACATATTAAATTAATTTTATTTCTGACTGAACAAATTATATCTGTTTTTATTGTAGGTCTCTGAGAAAGGTAAGAATCAATTATCGAAATGTTATAATTTTGTAAAAAATAAATTAAAGAAATAAAAGCTATTAATAATTAACTTCTCAATTAAATTTACTCAAATATTGGTGAGTTAATTATATAAAAATAGAATAATCATCCCACGGATAATTGGGGGTGTATATAGTATATTCAATATTGCATCATAAGAAATAATATTATGAAAATAGTCTCATATTAATGTGAGTAAATTTATAAATATTCACATAAAATAAGGAAAAAATAATAAATGTTTAGAAAGTATGTTCATAAAAAATTTCATATAAAATAAAATTTATTATTTAAGTGATTCTTTATAATAAAAATAATTTTACTAATGATTTTTGTAAGATTTTGACTGTTAAAAATATATTGTTAATTGGAATAATTTAAAAAATGAGATCAACACGTATGCTAAATACGCCTTAAGGCATCAGGTTGGAAGTAGCACAAAATGTCGGATGAGAGGAGTTTAATATCTGTCATATGAATATCAAAGGATTAATTGTTCGATATGAAATGAAATTTAAAAATAAATATATTGATTAAAAAATACCTTTCACTGCCCTGTTCCGTCTCAAAGGACTCAACTCTCATACTGACAACATCCGGAACAAAGAGGTCTTTCAAAATTCGGCCATGTTGAAATGGAGATGATATTTTGTGAACGATTATTTATCGATTTAACACAATAACTCTAAAGTTATTAGACTATACACATTTATGTACACTAGTAAAACCACTAAATCCAACTTAAAAACACGTTTCCACAGGGTAAATAATACATCTACCCGAGTTTTTGTGACGTTTTCAGTTCATTCTTAACAGACAAACATTCTCTGGTCAGAATTACGTACATCGGCCACCCGAGGATTGCCGACTTTAACCGAAGTTAAAGCCATTTCCCGAACTCAAGGCTCGATTCCTTTCACATCATCGATAATCACCTACCGACGACTAATGCATTAATTATATATATATTAAAAATAAACTGATGTGGCCAGCATATTATCGATCGAGTCAATGGGATAATAAAAATTTTTTTTTTTGCAAAAATTAATGTAATTTTGAAAAAATTATAAAAATATTTAATGTATAATATATATATGCCTAGATAATTTTTAATTTCAAAATTTTTTACCTAATTAAATATTCAAGAAAAATTAAAAAATGAAATCAAAGGTGTCACGATCTGAACTAAGATGGTAAAATTTAGAGGCGCGTCGCGTGGAAAAAAACATCAATTTAAACTTGATACCTCAAGGAGGACTGGATTAAGAGGGATGGGGCGGGGATTAGAAGGGCGCCAAAGACTTACTATGCGAATCAAAATAAATTGAATAAAGGCTTACTTTTGTTTCGTCTTAAGAGAAATTTACAAAAACCTGTATCAAATTGAAAAATAGTTTATTTCATAATAAATAAAATAATGAAATTTTATATTTTTTGTTTTGATGTAGATCTCCTAATAATCATTTTATGCAAAATAAAAGATACCGCTTCTTTTTTTGATACGCATAGTAATTTTCCATATAAAAATATACAAATAACATGCCGAGAGAATATTCTCTCAAAGCATGTATGGAAGACAAAATTTTCTTAGTCCGTTTTTTTAGCTCTGTCTCGTCTATAATTCCCCTAGGTCCCAGATTTGTGAGAATAATTTCTTCAAATATGTAATTTTATTCAGAAGAAATATATTTTACATTAAAAAATTTAATAAAAACTGCTATCGTCAAACTCCTACCCTCTCATAATTCTAAAAAAAAAAAAAAACAAGATAGCTTTCTTATATGGTTATAAATTATTTTCCGTTACTAATTTTTTTGTCCCTTACAGCTGTATAGCTGACTTCAAGTAAATTTTATCTTATCTTATAGGTTCCATGTTTTTTTTAACGTCATCGAAATTAATCCTATGCTTTGTTATCTTGTTTCTTTTTTGGGTTTTGTTTTTTTTTTTTTTTTTTTTTTTGAAGGGAGGGGAGGTTCCATATTTACACTTGTTATTAGGATATTAGTTAAGTTCGAATCTACATGTAAAAAAAAAATAAAAGTCGCTAAGTCATTGGCTTATCAATAAATATAATAATATTTATACTCTTAATAAATAAAAAATAAAATTTATTTTATTTATATATTTATATTTAGTTTATTTTATACCTATTCACTAAGGTTTGGGGTCTTGTTTTTTTTTTAAATTTTTGCTTTTCCAACCCACCATTTTTGAATATGCACTAACAGTAAATATTATGACCAGTTAGAATATTCTTGATTGAATAATTCTCACAATGTTTACTTCAGTTGTTTTAAATTTTGATCTTAAAACATTCTGAAAGGGCAGAAAGTATAAAATTTTGTCACCTCATGCTTAGGTGGAGTGACATTTTTTTTGACACCCTTCCCTCCCAATGTCCAAGAGACAATATCCCTACCTCTTCCTAATTATTGTATACATTATAGACCTGCACTAGGTTAGAGCTTGTCTATTAAAATACAATCTAAAACCGGTTTGGGAATTCATTTTTTTCTTATCTAAAGAATGTTAACAATAGAGATTTTTCTATAAATTACTCATTTCATAATTATAATATTATTTTTTTAAATTTATCAATAAAATATCTATCATTAGTATAATAAGGGTTTTTAGAAATCAACGAAATCTATTTTTATTACAAGGACAATTAGAACAATACTTAATTTTTATAAAATAATTTTATTATTATAATATAGGAAGAGGATTGCAGCCAGGAATAAGAGCCTCTATTTATATGACTTATCGGTAACTCAATTATTATACATTTATTGACAACCTAGGCCATCACGAATTGGACCCTTTTTGCCTTTTGTTAGGCGTGAGATTATCTCCTACTTTCTTTGCCCATGAAGAGATTTTTGAATATTTTGCGGCAAATCGGATTCGAACCTGAGTTGTCTTGCAATTTCAAATCCCTAATTAGAAGCTTCTCCGATTATCTACTCGCCTACTCTGTTTAAGGAGTTACCATAATTATTTAAGGAGTTACCAGTTCCTATTTGTCCTCAATATTATATTTCAGATTGGGTATTTTTGTAGATGTTTATGTATAAAAAAAAAAAAACTAAATGGAAAAAGTATTTCAGGTTTTGTCCTAGATTTATAGCAACAAGTTAGTTAAGAAGGTTATTTATTACAACATCTAGGTGTACTTTCTATTTATAGAATGATATGTAGTGTATTCAAATTTATATTTTTTCTTTCTATTCTTGAAAAAATATTTAGCATTTATATATTCACTAGGCCCTATCCTTAAAGGGCAAATGAAATTTTGTTCAGGATAAAAATTTTAGTGGAAAAAATTAGTCTATATGGTGTCGAAATTTTTTTGGTAAGATTTCTTTAGGTTTCTTGGGAAAAAGCAGCTGTCCTATTTATATGAAAAAGTAGGTTATAATACCTACTTATAATTCATTATTTTAGAATTTAAGTTTGAGGGGAAGGAGAAATAGAAAGAAATTATGTTGTCAATGATGTAACAAGAACTATTTCTAATCCTAAGAGGAGGGGGAGGGGGGGTGTTACACCAAACATTTTCATGGGAAGGAAGGAAGAGGGACGAATAGAAAAAAAAACTTTGAATAAAAAAATCCGAGTGTCTATTTCATTTATCTTTGACATTGGGTTTATTGTGATTAGGAACTCGATTGACCTAAATAAGTTTGAAAATGAAACTTTTGGGAATTGAGGACGTGATTTAATTAATTATTAGGCCAAACGCGAAATTAAGTCCGTGTTTCCTATTTCTCCACTTAAAAGTGAAAGTCTATATTGGCCCTGAAATTGCATTTGTAATCTCCTAAATTCTCAATGGCCAATCTGGCCCTGACTGTTATTTTTTTATCCTCTTCGAACGTTGAACGTTAAACACAAATAACAAAATTTTGAATATTGAAATAATAAATAAGTAGATTATTTAAAAATTAATAAATAGATATATATTTTACTTATTGGGCCAGATTAGACTAATGGCAGAGTTAAATTAAACTGCAGGTTTCGATTCCATACTTCTACATAATCTTTCATTAATGCCTCCTCCCGGCTGGAGTAAATGGAATTAATTCCTTCAAAGTAATCGGCCAAAGGATCCAAATTTGATGATCTATATGATGCAACTACCCAAAAAAACATTTGACCATTTAGGGAAGAGGGCAGACCAATTTTTTGCTTTCTCAAAACAATCACAGGAGATTAGTACGCGTCGCTAATGGACCAGCTGAATAAAAAATTAAAGGAAAAACGACCCCATTGTTCATCACGATAATGCACCGGCTCACTCATCGGTAATTGCAACGGCAAAATTAATTGAATTACGATTCGAAATTCTTCATCATGCATCTTACAGTCCATATTTAGCTCCGTTCTACTTTTTCTTGTTTCCGAACATGAAAAATTGGCTTGGTGGTAAAAGATTTTCATTAATTGAAGAAGTGATTGCAGAAACAAACGATTATTTTGATGTATTTGATTCGTCTTATAGTGATGGGATTAAGCGATTTGAATATCGTTGGAACAATGTATCAAGCTAAAAGGAGACTATGTCGAAAAGTAAAGTTAAAAAACTAAAAGTAGAGTCAAATGGTCTTCTGTTAGCTCACTTTTCAGACTACCCTCGTACACACACACAAGTAGTCTTAGGGGACTTCAAAACCTGTATTTCTGTTGTCTGTTGAAATGTCGACATCGAATTTTTTTGCGATTGCAATACTTTCTTACTATATATTTCATATATATTTAAGAGAAAGTAATAACGAAAGTTTCTTTCCATTATTGGGATCGGCATAGATATTATGTATGCTACCAAGAGAACCAAGTGGGCCTATCCTACAACCTGATGTTCGATGGGAAGGAAAAGATTGGCATAGAAGTTGAAGATTTAGTGGAATACCTCCAAGAAAATAATAATTAAAATTTTTTTTTATTTACTTAAGATTTAAAACCTCTATTAAACAATTTTAATCGTTTTTGTCAAAAACAGGAAATGCCAAGTCCAAAAATAAAGGCATGAATTTTTGAAAAATAGCTAAGTTAGACTTAAAAATGGGGGAAGGAGGGATTAAAAAGTGACTCACTAGTAATTTACTAGCGTCAAAAAAAATATCTAAAATATATGATGACTATTTGATTATTTTCTAATTGAAACTTAGATAATAATAAATTAAAATAAAAAATTAACATTTATAAATAATTCACCAGCGCTGTCTTGTGGCATCGTAAGGAAATATACAAACCATGCAAGCCTCGTTTACAAGTGCGGGAGTGATTCCAAACTTCACTCAATTTATTTATTATTACACCAAATAATGCTACATTATTTTAATTTTTCCTTTTTTGGACATTTCATTTGATTAAATAAATTTATTTTCTTTGTAAATTTTTATCATATTCATATCAATTCTTAAGAAATCAATAGTAAACAAGGGTACGTTTTCCATCAAACTTTCATTAAATTATTTATTAAAAGTTTTACTATTTTTAGTAGTAAGAAATGTCTTTAACTATTCAACAAATGATTTTGGACGCAAAGCGTTTGGCTACTCGTTTAAAAGAGAATGATTTAGCAGCCGATTCACTTATATCCCAAGCACAATCTGTTTGCAAAGAAGTGGAATCTATGAAACAGGTAAATATTAAAAATTTAATAATAAAATCGTTTTGAATTTTGGATAATTTTTATCTTAAAATCAGTATCAGGAAGAAGTGAATGAGTTAAATGAGGCTGCAGGGCAAAGACCTCACACAGTTCTCGTTGCTGGCATTCAACAAGAGAATAGACATTTAAGGGAATTGCAACAAGAGAATAGAGAATTGCGAGGGGCTTTAGAAGATCATCAAAATACTATTGCTTTGATTATGACCAAATATCGTCAGCATATAGCTCAGTTGGTTTCAGATAGTAAATTGAATTTGTCCTCATTGCACAACAATCTATATTCAAAGGTAAATAATTAGTTTTATTATCATCGATTGTTGTTTATTTAATTATTTAAATTCAATTGAATTAAAATGCCTCTTGGAGTAAAGAGGCTCTTGTTTATTAATCTGTCAGTGGCTCGCTTACCATGCTAAGCAATAATTTATTTAAAATAATTGGTCAACAATTTATTCAAATAAATATCGATGGATAACTTCAATTTCTAATTTTCCAAATTTTGTCTTTTTTTTAAAGATGTTTTGGCTTAGGTCTCTCAATGAGCTCTTTTGCTCATACAACTTTATTTTACCTTTATTTTTTAATTGATTAATCATTTAAGGAATTTAAAAATGTTGCATTTTCATAAAAGATTTTAAGAATTTTTTTTTATAAATTTACATACAATATATATATATTTTTTTCAAAATTTTATTAATTTGCAGTAATTGACCTACTTTCAGCAAAAAACAGCTGGCGGCTGTATTAGAGCCGTAGGACTTTTGAGCGCTTCTCTTTTGGAGGGATTATTACAGATATCGATATTTCATTCGTAGACAAAATGAATATCTTGCGCAATTACCTTTTCGCGGGGATTCTATTTATCCTCGCTCGCCAAAATAATAGCTGCCTTCTATTATTACATCTCACTTTGAACCTTATTTTCAGCAACATTGGAATTTCCTCTTTTTATATTTTGCAAGTTTTAAAATTAATCAAGTGTTGCATACACTTTTTGAGATACTGATTTTCATTTAGGGACATAGATTTATAACGAATTAATACTTTTTCTAAAAATTTTATATGAAAATTGAAAATATTAAATTTCATTAACTTTTTTTGTCTTCAAGTTAGTAATAAACAAGACATTGGATTTTCTTTTTTGTCATTAGATGTTCATTGTATATATATTATTTTTATTCATGGGCTGCCGTAATAAGGACAAAGCCACTATTTGCCTCCCTTCCTGGAATTCCCAAACACGGAAAAAATCAATAGCACAAAAGTAGATTTCATAGGAAATTCTAAAATAAATTTGCTGATAAAACTCAATATGAGTTTATGGTGATGTATTAAATAAATTGAATATGTTAAAAAATTTTGCCCCACTTTAGAAAAAACTATAACAGATAACTATGGTGGAAGTCCTTTGAATTTGCATACCCTCCTCTCCTATCAAAGTAAGGTCAAGTTTACATTCCCATTTCTATTTTCATGAGAAAATTTGCTTCCGCACCCTCGAAATTATTAGATTTTAGATACTTCCTCTCAAAAAAAAAAAATTATTTCTACGTGTCTGATATTGATTCTATCTAAACTGGAACACTTCGTCTACACTTTCTCTAGAAGCCAGCATGAAGACAGGGACACCTCTGTCTCTCATGATACCTCTAACATTGTCTTATTCAGATTGTTCATGATGAATTTGCACGTTCGTATATTGGGTCTAAAAGAACAGTGATGTCTTGAGAGGCTATTTCTATTTCTTTGTTCTGTGATTATTATAAATGAACTTGATAATAAACGAATCTATGCTATTGTATAATTTCAAAAGCAAATAATATATAATTTAAGATGAAATAACATTTTAATTAACATTTTGAAAAAATATTTTCAGATTCTTAGTGATCAATCGAATAAGATCCAAGAAATGGCAGCTGTAATGGACCATGCTGCAAGTATAGATGAGAAAAGATCTTTTAGTGAACAAGAAACCATCACCAGACTGACTACGGAAAATAAAGTAATATATAATAAATAAATTTTTTTATAATTTTTTTATTATCAATCGACCCTCTTTAAGAAAATTATTTTATTTTATTTTAATTCCACCAATTTTGACACTTCAGAGGAAAAGTGTTTTTATTTTCAATAAATATTATTCCATTAGCTTGTTAAATCATATCATAAAGAAATAAAAATCAGAAGAGTCTCATTTCTTTTAGATGGTAGTTGAGGCATTTTCATCGGAAGCTTAAAATATTTTTAAGAGGCAGAATGGAGTATTAACCAGCGTCGTTTTTTATCCTCTATCAACACCAAATCACATTTTTATGCAGCTCAAAATATAAGAATATGATAAATAAATGATGTTGATGGTGGATAAAAAACGGCGCTGGTTAATTCTCCATTCTTCCTCTTGATATTATCATCTAGCATAAAATAACGTTAAAAATATTTTTTCTGAAAACGTCGGTTATCTTGTGCCCATTGATGTTTATCTTTATTTTAATATTTTAATTTTTTTTTTAGGGATTAAGAGAACTCTTAGAAATTTCTTGCAAATTTGGATCTCTCCGACAATCCCTTCTCGGAGTAACAAATGTTGATAAAGAAATTCAAACCGAATCAGTAGCCTCTTCATGACCTTTCATGTCTATTAATAATCGCTTTATATATTCTCACATTTTTCAATGAATTTATATACTCCTTTAGAAGTAATATTGGATTTATCTGAAAATAATCTCAATGTTGTAAGTTTTGACAATTTTATTTCTATGTACAATATTAATTTATGTATATATTCTAAAAAAATAAAAAATTGGTTAAAAAAATGAAAAAAAAAAAAAAAAAGGATATTCATATTCTTTTTATAATTTATTAATATTTTTTCATACAAAATTAATCTTATTTAGTTAAAAAATTTTGTTAAGAGCAAAATTAATAGATAGAATATAAATATTTTTTATAAATATTTTTTATTTTTCCTATAAGAAATGGTAGAATATTTTTTTAAACTAACTTTAAAGTGACGGAAAATGGCCCAAGAGTAGTAAAAAATTTCTTATTTCTAAAGCCTAATACCTAAATGCAAGTTATTGTATATATATATATTGAACGGACTTTTATGAAATTTCATATTAAAAAAGCTTCAGACATAAATATCTCACTTAATTGTGCTAAAGGGAAATTGTTTTTGTTTTC
>JAAAKE020004720.1:0-11171 GCA_010014785.2 Anisolabis maritima
CATCGGACTGCCTGGGATCCGAACCCACACCCCTTGGCTTTGAAGGTTAACAATACTGACAATGTCAATATCTTTAATCTCTCGACCACTGGGGGGGTTTAAAGTTGACTGGTCAAATGATAGTATGAGAAAAGTTGTCCATGGACACATAGGGATCACAATGAAGAGTTAGTTACCTTTTATTTTTTTTTATGAGTATGTTTTTGTTGGTGGACCAAGATTGGCAAATCGTCTTCGAGGCATTTATTGAACTGATTAAAATGAATAGATCTCGAAAACTATTCAAGAGTTGTAAATTTTATTTCATTTTTTCTCTGTCCCTATATATATTCCAATTTTTTGTTTTGAACTTCTCTATGTTGTCATTTGAAAGAGGTAAAAATAAAAGAGAAAGGAAATTTGAGTTGAAGTCTAGTCAAAGTGAAGGACTGGACGGAACATAACATTAAAAAAAAAAATGTAATCTGTCTACTTTCCTTTAAGAATAATAATACATAATAATAATAATTTATTTTCCATCAGGGTAAAAGAAATTGTTTGTCAGAAGAAAAAAAAAAGATAGATGGTAAATATTTATTCTCTATTTGATAAATGAATTCACCTGTTGACAGGCAACGGCTCTGGCAGCTCTAGCGACTTCCTCTTCTCCAATCCCATTCGGAAAATGCGTCCGGAAATTGAAGATTGTTTCCCCTTCGCCACAAACCGAAGTTAATAAAGATCTGTCTGCAACCAGAAGCACAATCACCGGTTATCTTTTATTTAATTTATCATTCTTTTAGATAAAGAAACAATTTTTTATTCATTTATCATAAAAGAGAGTGACAGGAGATGCATGCTGTTAATACTATTTTTAAATTTTATTTGCTTGTTAAAAATATATTTTCAAGTATCTTTATCTAGTAACCTATGGATATGAGATAGATGTTCATATTGTCAAAATGATCAGTGGGGGATTACCTTCCTCCTGCACGGTAAAATTTGATAATGATAATAATTAAATAATTTACCATTTTATAGAAAACAAATTTGCAAATAATTCTTAACATAGGCAACTTGAAAAAATCGGAAGTCGCTAAATAAAATCTATTAACAATTATACAACAAACAAATTATAATCGTCTTTATTTCGTTGTTTTATCTCCATCTTCCATTCGGAAATACCCCAAAAGTTGATAGAGAACTATGATTTTGTTTTGTTTTTTATTTATTTAGGATTGGCTACTTACCTTATATTGGTTACAAATAGAAATAACAAAAAAACAAAACAGAATACAATACAAATAATATATATGTAGAAAAATAAAGTATAAAAAAGATAAAATATTAAAACAAAAACAAAATAAAAATTATGAAAGAAACTACATATGGAAGGTGGATCATAATGTATGTAAAATTTGGTTGATCTTCATTAATACATGCTTGAGTTATCGTGTTAACGAACATACAAAGAGGCACATAGACATAATTCGAAAAACGGTATTTTCGGACTTAGGGAGCTCCAAAACGTCAAGAACAATCAAAATCTCGAGATCGAATTTATGGACGATACGGGAAAGTAAAAAAAAAAGTACAAAATGTTTTGATATTAAATAAATTCTAATTTATTTAACTTGTAATGAATTTATTTTATTTTGACAATTTTCTTGAAATAATAATAATAAAAGGTAGTCATGTGATAGTAGTTGCATATAACAACTAACAACGCATATGGCTTCAAGCACCAATAAGTTTGGGTGATTTTATAGATTTGTCTATAAAATCGAGATAAAATTTGGTTGAACAAATGAAATTTATGGTAGTTTACGAGAAGAAATTTACATTAAGCCAAATATGGCCTAAAAAAATTTAGAGATGAAGGAAAAATTAGAGCCTATAGCCTTGAACTAAGTTTGTTTATAAGAAAAAATTAGCAACGTTCATTTGATTCTTCTTTATTTCCGTTATAAAGCGTCATAAACTCAGAGTACGCCACTGAGAGTAGAATATTTAACAATGCAGTTAAGCTTTTTCTACTCCTCTTTCTTCACTTTAAAATATATTAATTGTTACTTGTCCTGATATTATTAAAAAGACGTACAAGAGGGTTTAGTAGAATAGTATATTTAGTCTAATTTTTTTTTTAAATTAAATATTAAATAAATAAGTTTCTATTATAATTTCAGCGCTCGTTTCGAACATGACGGTGACATCACCGTTTTACACGTCAACGATGGCACCCGTTTCAACATCAATCGCCCCGTTCGTTTCTTGGCCACCTTCAGATTCAGCAGCCAATTTAACGCTCTTTTACCATCTATGGATCGGTGATGATCAGCGCCAGGACCGCGAGATCACCTTGACTTTAGAGCCCGGTGCTAATTTTTATCAAGCTATGCAGCTGGCACAGCAAGCGGATGCTCATTACAAGTGAGTCTTTTTTAAACTCTTTAATTAATAAAGAAACAACTGGTCCTTAGGGTATTATTAAGTTGAAATGAAATTACAGGGAACAAAATCCCATCTAAAAAAATCTCACTCCTTTAAATTTACAAAAACAACAAAATTCTAGCTTCAAAAAAAAAAAATGCTTTGCTATCTCCTCTGGATTTTTCCAAATATATGTCCTTTTTCCATAGAAATAAAATTTCATTATTTAAATAAGAAATAAATAAATATAAGCTCGATTAACGAATATTACGTGTTCCACAAAATTAATTCGTAAAGGAAAAATTAGTATTCAGAGGCAAAAATACTTTGGCCAAAATAGGGATTCATTCTAACTTAAAGAAAATGATAGCCTTTTATTTGAAGAAGAACAATCAAAAGCATGTGAAACTCATTATTGAAGAAAGAAAAGTATTTATGTTAGACGGTGCGGAATTCGTTATAACGAAGCTTCAGAGGTAACGTTAACCGATGTATGATTGCAAATTATATGATTGGAGAATAATATAAAAAATAATGGCATCATAAACAATATTTCCTTGCAATATTCGTAACGCTAACAGCTGTTTGGGGGCATTTAAAACTGGCAACTTCCCAGAAAGAAATACTAAATTTATTTATTTATAAAATAAAAATAATTTCTTCTCAATAAGAAAATTAAATCTACAATTATATATATATATTTTTTTCAGATTCGAAGCATCTGCTTGGCCAAATGGTCACTATGTTCACACCGTGGCTGGACTACGCGAGGCTCCCGAAAAATACTTATACTGGTTGCTTTATTGTTTAGAAGGAGACCCCCCAAGCAGAGTTTCGCCCCCATCCAACACTCGAGTGAGCCCTCTTGGTGTAGATGCCCTCCGGGTCCAGCCTAATGCACACTACCTCTTTTGGTATAGGAAACTCTAAAATTTTATTTTATAAATAAATTACATATAATGATTTTAGAGAAAAAAAAATATTTTCAAATTGATAATTAAGACATAATTAATTAATAATTCAAAAAACAAAAATTTTTTCTCTAAAATCAAATTTTCTTCTTTTTAATTTAAGTAGAATCCTTTGATCTGGGGTTCTTGTTTCAAAAAAATAAATTTGATACCAAAAGAGGTGGTTGGTATATAAGGGTGAAAAGAGGAACAAATCCCAAATTTTTTTTTTATTTCCAAATTTCCATTTTTCAGATTATCAATTTCAGAAAAAAAAAAATTAAAGGATTTAATTAGGAGATGATTTAAATATATAAAATTTTCCGACTTTAAAATAATGTATTCTTATATTAATTTTGATATGAGAACATTTTGACATCTAAAACTATTAATTTTCATTTTTATGAAAAACAGGATGATTTAGTGAAAAATTAAAAATTTTTTAATAGATAGAAGATGAATAAGGATCGCTAGAGATGATGAGCCTTGTCCTCTAACGTTGACTTAGAATAGGTCTACGGTTTCGAGGTCCCAAAAAATTCACCACACCAGAAGGGCCAAAGGATATATAGAAATAGTGTTTAAAAACAGATGACGCAATAATGAGCGGTAAGCACATCCGTAATCGGGGGTCGATTGGCCGGGGAAAATTAGTATAATGGAATGATGAAATAAGATGTAGAGAGATGTCATCCGTTTTATCTACGCGAGATCTATTTAATACATCTCTAATAAATAATCCACCCAACAGTCACACAATGTATTTTACATTCAAAAGGCCAGTTCAGATCATCTCTTCTGTCTATTTTTCAGAGCTATCAGTTAATAAATTAGGACTATATATTCAAAAATAAATTAGGTGATTTTGTTCCTTTTTGCACCAAAATGTTAAATATTTTTGAAATTTCTAAACACTTATCTAGATACTCTGCAAAGTAATTCTTTAAATTTGTTAATTTAATATTATAAAAGGGCCTTAAAAAATTAGAAAATTAGTTTATTTAAATGCACAAATATTTTTTGGTATTTATATAATAACCCAATTTTTTATTTTTTAATTATAATTATTTTAAAACAAGAAGAGAGACACAATTGGTAAATCCGATCCTCTTCAAATTTTTTTATTTTTATTATATTATATTATATTTATTATTAAATTGAATATCACTGATATTCTTGACAATTTAAATAATTTTTAGATTTGGAGAATTAATAAATAAAACTGTCCTGTTAAGTTCAAAGAAATGTCCGTTCTTTTGTAACTCAAATATCTTGATATGATATTTTGGCATATGTCTTTCATATCAAACGTACAATATTTAAAGAATTAAAGAAATTTGCTACTTTACCATAAGCAAAACAAAAGAACAAATTATATAAAAGTCATTTTAAAATTAACTAATGAATTTGAATAGAATTATTTTTTTGAAAAAATTGTATTGTAGGCATATTTCTGAAGGGCTTAGTTTCTTCAGTCTGTTAGTTAAATTATCATAGGATAAGGAAAAGTAAATTGCTTCATTTTAAAAACTTATCCGCCCTAATAGACTATTAACTTATTAGGAAATGAGAATCAGCTGTTCAAAAGATTGAAATATTTTTAATTGAAACCTTAGGATATTTGATTATCAATCGTGCATCGTGAAAAAGAAAAAATTCAAATTCTCCAAATCTTTGAATTTTAATTAAAGAGAGAGAGAGAGAGAAAAAAAAATTTCTCAAAATATCTTCTTTTTTTAAAGGAAAAAAAAAAAAAAAAAAAAAAAAACGTTAAAACCAGGTAAAAATATTTGATTTGAAACTTTATTTATCTAAAAATCCAATTTATTTTCAAAAAAATAAAAAAGTTTTCTCATTTATTTTTACTTGGAACATATTCTAAAATAAAAATAAAAAAAAACTATTTTCAAAAAAGATTTGCCAAAAAAGAATATATATTATTTCTAAAATATTTTTCTTTTAATTGTAATATAAAAATTGGAAAAAAGATATAAGTTTATTGATTAATTTATATAAACATTCATATATATCTATATATATTTAAATCGCGCTTTAAAAATACAGCTCAAAAGTTAGTTATATAATTAAAGGAAAGAAATCAAGAAAACCCTCTCATATTTATTTAAAAAAATAATATTCCAAAAAGTTCATCTTGATATCTTTTCTTATATCCTTTAATGAATTACGGGGAGAGATAAGAAATTAACACCTAGAATTTTTCACTCAAATAATTTAAATTTCTTGACCATTAGCGATAAAATTTATTTAAAGAAAATTCAAATGTTTTTTTTTTCAAATATATTTTCTGAAAATAAAAAAGAATATTTTTCATTGGTTTAAAAAAAAAATGATGCTACGTGCCCAGGACAAATTTTCGGAGGAGAGGTGTGCTGGGGCTCTACAAAATATCGTCTGGATACGTACCTAAATAACACATTTAAATACAAATTTTAAGTAAAAAAAGTTTTTCCCACTGTCAAACCTAGACGTACCAAAACGGTCAGTGGTTCGCTTCGCATCCCGAGTAACAAAAATTTATTTAAATTATATTTGTCTCTAATTAATTTAAATAAAGTCTGAGTCTAAATGGCCTGAGATGCCGAAAAAGACTTAAAAAAAATTCAAATAAAAAAGTTATAAATAATTAAATATGCCTGATTCTTTTTCTAATAATATATAGAATATTGATATAAATTTTCTAATTAAAATTTCAAACAAAAATTTGCACTACTTTTCTCCCGAGGTAGAAAAATAGAAAAAGAAGAGAAAATACCGTAAATAGTATAAAAAAATTCGAGCCAAAAGTATCAAAAAAAAAAAAAAATTATAACACCCCTCCTCACAGTTTTTCATAAAAAAAAAATACTAAAAAGTGATTCATTTCTTATCACTCGCTGTTAAAATATTCATAGCAGATAGTTAAGGAAAGCCAATTGTGTTCTAAAAATTAAATACATCCCCTTTATTATAATATGTAAAATAATATTAGATAATTTCAATTCAAAAAGATAATTTATTATAAATACAAATAATTTTTTTAAAGGGGTTGTTTTTAATAAATTAAATCGTTCAATGCCTCTCCGCTAAATCTTTCACAATGGAATGTTATATATATATATATATTAAAAAAATAAATTATTATTATAATATTATTGCATATCGAGTTGCGCCAAAATACGCCTATCTATGTATATAAGAAAGATATATATATAATATATATATACTCTCGAATGCTTCTAAAAAGCGGAAAAATATACTATTGAGTTGTATTAATTAAAAGCTCTGCAGACAATAAGCTAAAAAAATGAAAGTTAAAAATGTAAAGAGATTGTTCTAAAAAAAAAAAACAAAACAAAAAAAATGAAATAAAAATTTTGCTTTTTAATTGAATGATATTTTTTCTCTATTTTTTTTTTTTATTTGTAGTTCAGAGAAGTAGCTAGAATGAGAAATGGCTCGTTTTTAGAATTAACAATCAATCTCAAAAGATTTCCCTCTCCTGCAGGGAGTCTTCTGTCCGTTAGTTTCGTTTCACTTTTCTAAAATATTTTTATTTTAGTTTCAAATCAAAATATAGGTGAGAGTAATACAGCAATTTTAAGTTTAAATTAAATGCAATTTATGGAAGGATTAAATTTAAACCAATGTTGATTTTAAATTTTCATTGTATATATTTTTTTTTTATGTCTTGTTTCGGGACGGGTATTCCAATTTGGATGCAACAGAGTAGAGGAAAAGCCGATGCGTCTGAGGCTCATATGAGAGGAAGAATAAAATATAGGAAGTAGAAGAAATGCCAGTCTTAGCTCGGGAAACTCGTGGTTGCCATCCATGTACTCACCAGGGGTGTTATTAGACATATAATATTATTTTACAAAAAAAAATCTAATTTTTCTAAATAGTTTTAATTTTCCATAGAAGTTATTTTATTGCTGTGAGAATGAAGTAGAAAGCGTCTATAACGTTTTTTTAATTTAACATCAAATTTTTCATCTGCGGATAGTAGACACCCTTTATAAATAAGTAGGATATTAGACCAAGGTGGCAATTCGAATTCTTTCCTGGAAGGTAGATCACCAAAATAGCATACTTTTCATGATGTTATCATTAAATAATATATTTATTATATTATATAACAGCATTGTGAGTTTCTTTCACCTATCGCCAAGGTTTAGTACAAAATAAATTAATGTTGTAAATAAAATTAGTTTTTTTAAATTAAATTTTATTTATTATATATTAAAATGTGTTGAGACTTTTCTATTTTGAAAAATACAAAACATGAATAAAAGTTGAATGGAAAAAAATTAATGAGAAAATTATTTGGGGTATGATTTTATAGATTTTCCCAAAGCCATGCTTCTTTCTATTTTATATCCCCCCCCCGTTCTTTTTCAATCTAAGATATGATATGAAAAATTGGAATATGGAGGATATACTAAGTATTCATGTCTACATTTAAGTAAGATAACAATAAATAAAAATAAAAATACTTTTAAAAATATTCAATATTCAGACCTGTTCTTATTTATTTTCATCCCTAGTACCGGAAGCCCCCATTAATGAACCTCTCCAAGTTTTGTCTTTTTTTTAATGACTAAAGCAATTTGGGCAATTTGACTTACCTCTAGCTATTTAGACACAAATTCAACGGGGGCATTGTACCCACCGCACTTGACCGGATATGATATGATATGAGGAACTACATACAAGTGGGTAATCTTAAGCTGTGATCCAGAAATTTATGATTATATTCAAAGCGCGAAACTTATTATATAATGATATTTCTGCCTTTCGGCATCTGAGACTATTATATATCCAAAAATTATTTATTAGATTATTAATTATTAAATACTATATTGGTATCAAATTATATTGAATACAAAAGTAATAGCTATGATATTTAATTGAGTTCAGAGGGAATGTATTTTAAATTTTGGTTTTCAAGTTTAATAAAATTATATAACATGATGATACATGCTATTTTAAAATGTACTGATACTGTATGATTTGATTATAAAATAAGAAAATGATAAAGAGGAAAGGGAAAACTATTTTAATAAGTCAATTAGTAGACACAATAAAAAAAAGCAAAGTGGGTCAGTATGAAAATGAGTAGAAAAGAATAAAGAGTTGTAATATCATGATCAGCTTTCAATCATTTTAGTATTAGCAGGGATGTTGAAGGGGGGGGGGGGGAATGGTCGGCGAATGAACTTAATAATAGCCCTTATCTTTAAGCCTGAAAACGTCCTTCAAAAGAAACTTAAGATAAGGTGGTCATACCAATTAGTCAAACATTTTCTAAAATCTCCAGCGTTATTTTATAATTTTAATTTTGCTTTAGTCTGAGAATAGACGGATCTTTTTCATAGTCGGCACCACTCTGTTTCGACACTCGAGTGTGAGATGTCCAAAATTCTCACAAAATAAGACCAGATAGAATTTAGATTAGTCTATTTAGGAGTTGAGAACAACCTTATTACGCTAACATTTTTCTAAATAATACCCCCTCGCCCTTCGCCATTTGCCCTAGACCCTAAAACTACCGAAAATCTTTTTTTAGAAAAATAGAAATAATGAAGTTATTTTATTTATTTCTATATTTTGATCAATACCACTTTATTCAAATTATATGCAAAAATAAGGATTCAATTTATTACCGCTAGATGGCAGAGCGGACTATTTCTTTAAAAATCAATTTAAAATTATTATTTTTATTTTTAAATAAATAACTTTAATAATTTTAATTTTTTAATTATTATTTTAATTAAATTAAACAATTTGAATTTAATTTGTCGGCTTGAAAGTATTTGACATTGGCTGGTCTATGTATCTCCACCTCTCTGACTTGCACTTGTTTATGTCTGTACTCTCTGGAATCATTCGAAGCCTTGAAACGGCTCAGACAACTACTCAGATCGGCTGCTGGCTGATGACACCTAACAGATAGCACTGATACACGATTATTCGCTCGCTCTTTTTTTTCTATGAGTTTACCTCCGTGTTTAGATCCTCACATCCGATTGGATCTCTTCCTCCAAGTCACTCACTCACGGCTACATTCCTCAATGACAGCTTAATGACGGAAGGTATGCAAAATATATATTCAACTCGATTCAAAATTAATCATACTGCAAAATTTTATGTATACACATTTGACCTTGTCTAGACGTTTTTTTTAATATAAAATTTTTTTATTTATATTAAATTTAAATTAATTTTATATGCGACAAAATTTTTTATTAAATGTTTTTATTTTTAAAAATAAATTGTGTATTATTTATTTATTATTTATTTTTAAAAAATACGCTCCCTTCTGTGTCATTGTCATTTTTTTCATATTTGTATATTAGTGAGATTTTTTTATTTAGAATTAATGCCCTTATGTTGTGTTTATTAACAAGTGTTTTTACAATTAAAATAAAATTTTTCATCTCTATTATTTTTTTTTATTATAAAAATAATTCAATTATAAATATAAATAATCCTCCTAACAATAGCATATAGCCGCAATTTCCATGTCGAAGTTTAAGGAAGAGAGGGAGATTATATAGTCTACATATAAATTTCAAAAATTAGGGAACCCAGAACCTATAATTCTCAAAATTGAAAATGATACACTTTCTATGGCCAGTCAAATATTTTAAACTTGCTAGAATTTTTCATTTTTTTTTTATCCTCCTCCTCGCCACAAAATTTTATCTTTTCTAAGAATTTTCACTGACTCATATTCCTCCTTGACCTTTAAACAATTTTTCTGCCCAGTCAATTTTTTTCGGGATAAATTTTGTCTGACCTTTTTTTTTCTTTTTTTCGTCTAATATAAAAAAATTGAAAAAAACTTTTAACTTATTGAGTTTCTCTTACCTATAATGTAATATAGAGAAAATATTGCGATCGCGAAAATTCCATGTCGATATATCAACAGATATACAGTTTTGAGGTCTTCCGTGTCTA
Organism: Anisolabis maritima; assembly: GCA_010014785.2. Taxonomy (NCBI): domain Eukaryota; kingdom Metazoa; phylum Arthropoda; class Insecta; order Dermaptera; family Anisolabididae; genus Anisolabis; species Anisolabis maritima. Next base: position 10,320 of record JAAAKE020004720.1, read on the forward strand.
TAAAAATGGATGTCGCGAAATGTTTTGTCTTTGTGTCTGTCTGTCTATATACAAAATGTCTCAAAAAACGGTCATGGGTCAAATTTGATATTTACCCAACCCCTTTCCACACCAAGGATTTTTATAAAATCGGCGAACTGTGATGTACTTTTTTTAGCTCTTTCGATATTTTGAAAATCGGCTCTAACGATTTTGATTAAAATTCATATATCAATTATTTTTTAGATGTCTTTGAATTCTACTAATCCGTGGAGGTCCACTTTACTTTATGTTTATTGGATTTTCTCCTAAGGCACTCCAACGATTTGAATTATTAATAAATTGGCTGTATAATAAATTAGAAAGACTTTAAGATGTATTAATCATTTTCCACTTCAAAATATTGTGAGGCCATCAATTTGAGATTTTAATAAGTCCATAGAATAAACTCGTTTCCATGGTAATAAAAAATATATTCTATAAATATATTAGCCCTGTCCCTTGGTGCAAAGGAAGAAGAAAAGGTTCGCTCCCCATTTTCAACCACAAAAATTTATTTATATTATATTGACTACCAAGCCAAAGCCCTCAGATGCTGAAAAGGATTTAAAAAAAAAATTATATATGTTTAAATCCTGTTTGATAATAAATAAGATTTGGCTGTCAATTAAATATTTTTCAATATTTATAAATATTGCCTTCGAGTTAAATTTGGAATGAAAAAATTGGTGGTACCACTATTTACCTCTTGGTTGCTGGTATACTAACATAGAAAAAATAATTTGTTGACATAAAAATCTGATGTGACCGCATATCACACAACTTTCTCTTAATTACAAGTAATTAGGAAAGAACTAAATTGTCTGATGTGAG
>JAAAKE020004731.1:0-11170 GCA_010014785.2 Anisolabis maritima
ATTTATTTATTATTATAGTAGTTTAATAACTATTAATTCTTCCTAATTAACGATTTTTAATTTAATTTTAATCAACTGCTTTTTATTAATAAAAGTATCGTTATTATTGCAAAAGAGAACATAAAAATTAAACTTAAATAGGCAACAGCAATTTTTTAATCAGCAACTATTATTACCTTTTTAAAGAGAGGGTTTTTTTTTTCTCAATTTAACAAATCTTTTATATAAAATTTTCATTAAAAATCAGAACAGCCTTCTCACCAATAGCCTCTGAGAAATAAAAATAAAATATCATCTTGTTTGGGTAACCCTATGGGCCTATGATTACAAAAATTTTTTGCCATGAGCTGAATTTGAACTGCCTTCAACTCAGATTTAAAAGCTTAGCTCTTTTATTCCCTCGGCTAATTGCCTCTACATCTATTATAATAATTATAAAATTTAAATTTAAATAGCAACTTCATTCTCTTTTAAAGAATTTTTTTTTTTTTATCATTTTTTCATCATGATAAACTCATGATATTTTTTAAATGATATTTTCTTATGAAAGGAAAGTTTTTCTGGTGCTTATAGACTCATCGAGAGGCCATTAACAGAGAGAGACACCAAATGTTGCTTTTTTTATACAAGAGAGAGAGAGAGAGAGAGAGAGGAAGAAAGAATATGGAATTTTTGATTGATTTAATTTTAATATTCGCGAATTAAATATGTAGATATGCAGATGAACGAAAAATTGGATTTTTTTCTCACTTCCTTTAGCTCTGAATTAGAATACCGCAAATAATAAATATTTATGCCATTATTATGAAATTAATTTCGATATAAAAAATAAGTTTTAAACTAGAAAAGTTCGACCTAAAAAAAGGACATTCTTTCTGATTTTGATCGATTATACCAAAACTGAAATTTCCTTTGAAATTCCGTTGTTTTAATTCGTATAATGTGTCCTAGTAAAAAACCCATTAATGTCAACATATTTTTATATTTATTTATTGGTGAGGAGGAATGCGGCCTCTTTTTCTTTGGCAATATGGAGGAGCGTCCATTTATTTTCAAACCAATCGTAAAGTTTGAGGTTAGAAAGCTTGAAACATGAGTTAACATTTACACTTTCAAACTTGACAACTGGAATGACAGTCGGATAGAAAGTTTAATGCTTATCACTTCAAACCCAAACCCCCTCCACACACTTACCAATTTATATGACCATACCAAGGTAATGGGGACTGTTATTACGACCGGCTTGAAAGTGAATGAGCATCTTTAAAGTTTATTACTTCATAACATTTTTATTTCTTACTAGTTATCTTCCTGAACTAAGAGAAATTTATTTCTTATTAATTTTTTTTGTTTATGATAGAACTCTTTAAAAAAAAGCCTAGAGCAAATTTCTAAATATACAGATACAATCTCTTTCTCTTCCTCCTGAACTTTTTTTTTTTATCCATCTAAATATTCATACGTTTATTTCCGCTTTATAATATATATATATATAAATTATATGTTGGTTGTTAATCTCTTCGTTTAAATATTAAATCAACCTCAAGAAGATGCTACACTTCTTAATGTTACTCCCTTGAAAACTTTTAAAACTTTGTATTTTCATTTAATATCTTTATAATAATGTGAAAATAGAGTACATAATCAGGAAATGAACCTTATTTACAAGATCACATCGAAATTATTAACTTTGCAACATTTCATTTTTTTTTCTTTGAATAAAATACATGTTTTTAATAATTACTAAGAATCAAGTTTTATTCACTTGCAAAAAAAGCTGGTAATTTTAATTCTTTGAAGTAACACACATCACATAACTCCTTCACTATTTGTGTACTCTTACCTAAGGCCTCTTAATCAAATTTTAGGCTTTTGATAAATAGAAAAAATTTGAAAAATATATCACTTGGCTCTGGATCCGTCCCATGCGCACTTGTTAATTTTTTAGGACATTTACTTTAGAGCGGATTCGAAAACTATAATACTAACAACTCGGCATCCACAGGTCCTTCATATCCTAGTTATGATCCTAACCTCCAGGATATACATTATTTGCAAAGCATAGTTACATTCTAAATGTGGCATACTCAGTAAATTATTTGTCTTAGTTTGTGTAAAACTTTACCATATTTAAATTTGATTTTCTCTTCGTGGAAAAATAATGTTCTTAATACTAAATTTGTTCGTTCTAGGTGCCATCCGGAACACGGAACCTCTTGACTATGAAAGAAGCCACAACCATATCTTATCTGTGGTTGCTTATGATTGCGGCATGAAACAATCTATCCCAGTGATGGTCACCATTAAAGTAAACCGCATCTGCAAACTTGGATGGAAGGGTGAGTACAAATATTTCGACAAATTTCAAAATAAAAATCACATTGATTTGCTCACAGGAATTCCTGAGCGCATCGACTATGCCCCTGGCACGGGACGCGAAGATCTCTTCCCGAATGCGGAATTAGAACTTTGCGATGTTCCTTGCACTGTCCGGGGTGTCTCCACGAAACTCAGTTTGGCAACGTCACATATCGGCAAAGGATGCGACAGGGACACCTATTCGGTCCAGAGTCAACGGAAACTTTGTGGTGAGTCATTTTTTAAATTCTTTATTCATTTTTTAATTTTCCACATTAGTAGGCAAGCCATTAATCTTTCCGTTCCTGGGTTTATAAAATAAAGCATTTCTGATTTATTTAGGTTTGTAAAAATATTACTTTTAAACTACAACCCTTGAATGTTTTTCTCTTACTCATTAAAAATAAGAGGAATTTATTCGCAATGTCTCTCTCTTTCTCTCTCAAACGGAACTCAGCATGAAAATGAAATAGTGATGGAATTTTATATATTATTTAGTATATTAGAATAATTTTGTCGTTTTGCCGCATTGTTTTTTCCTCAAATTTTATTTATTCAGGAGGAAAAAGCTTTAGATTTATATATATACCAAAGAATTTATATTTAGGGCGAGAAAACACCGACATTTTTAGCATAAGGAAAATTTGGCTATACTTCTATCTTCTTATAGAAAATTTTCCTTGACTCCTTATTCGAGAGCTTTGAATTATTCACTTAAGTAAAATTTAAATTTAAGAAGCTCTCTAGGAAAAAGCAGACTAAAATTCTATTTAAATTTAAAGAATTTTCTTAGGAATGTTCCTGCATACAGGCCTATATAACATTAGCATATGAATAAAATAGCGTTGTGTTGGCTCGAATCCGAACCGGGAACTCTACAACCATAAATTAAATTTTGAGTGGACCAGGACGGGAAAATATTTATAGATAGTGGGAGGAGGGCTCTAGCCAGAGAGCACTCCTAAAAGAATGAATAAAACTTTGAGACGACTCGGATGGAGGCGTAAAAGAAAAAGAAAAATTTTAAGAGTCATGTTGAGAGAGAGTCTCTTAAAAAACGGTACTTTGATGACTTTTTCGATTCTTTGCTCCAGAGCTGCTCATATGATTAGTTTAATTTAGCAAAGGGCGCGCGTGGTGCGCTCTGGACCAACGGATTGGAAACGCCAAAAGAACAAACTTTTGATATTTTTTTTGTATAATTGTATTCTTCCTTAAATTTAAAAAAATTATATTTCAAATAAGAAGGACTGAATGGTTTTAGCCCCAGCCGAAAATAAAGAAAAAAAAAAGTTTTTGATATAACTCAGAGTAAAATTGAAAAATTCATAGTAATAAATAAATATTTTCCTTTAACATAGAATTAACCGCGTTACAAGAAGTTTGAGTTTATGTAATAATAAAAATCTCTTCCAAAACGAATATGCTAAATAAATTAAAATTTTAGCAGAAACTTAATTTTAACAATTACACTAAATTTATTGTTTATTTACCTGGGTCTTGGATATCTACTATTAAATGTTAACCTTAGCGATATCATTTAACGTCATCTTTAATCCGTAAATAAAAGCCCATTAAAATCTCCTTATCGAAACTAAAAGAAACGAGTGTTTGCAATATCAATATTTCCTATAATATTGATATATAACTTTATTCCTCTTTTATGAACAAAATTTTTAAGAAAGTAAGCATTTGATCCGATAAACTTGGATTTGATTTATGGCGAATGAAGTAACAACGTTAAGTCGTTAGGAGTTCCGAAAACTTGGCGAAATACAGAAAATCAATAAAAATTTTAAGTTTTCATTATTAAATTAATGAAACTCAAAAAGCCATTTTTTACAAACTTTTTTTTTAGTAGAAAACATATTTCTACTGGAATTGTTTTTGACATTGAAAAATATCTTCTTCCCCCGTTTTAAGGATCGTAAAAGTAATTTCCTCAATGGGGTACATGGCGCAACCCATGACTCGTTTTATTAAAAATTTATATTTCGAAAAATTCTTTGTAATAAAATTTTCAGAGTGGACTTAACATTACACTTGTTTAATAAAAGGGGAAACTATTTTAATTAAAAAACTAATATTTTGCAGGAATTTCCCTCCCTATATATATATCTCTGATAGCAAAAAAAAGGATTAATTTTTAGGTCAGAACTATTATAAAAATAATGCATTAAAATATAATAATTTTTGATTAATAATATGCTGCTATATAAAAAAATATTGCTAAATTTTGCCATTTTCTAATATTACAAATGAGGACGGTTTAAAAAAGTTTTCATTTTTATTTCGTTCCACTTGAGTAACTTTCTTGAGGTGGTTCTCCGATTCATTTCCCAGGAATCATTTTAAATAAATTTGTGCCTTTCTCTTCATTCTGGAAGATAAACAACCCAAATGACATGCCCTCCTTGAAACATTATACTATGCGCAACTGTCACCCCGAGAATTCGATAACACATTCATTTGGCACCTGCTCTATGAGGTCTTAACATCCTCTTTAAGGGTTTTCCCTCAATCCTCTATTAAAATTAAATTCAAAAAATTCGGTGTTAATTATTTGGCTGTTTGTTATTTGAGATCTACGCTTGTAGATTAAGCCCTACATTCTGTCATCTTCTGCAAGCTGAGAGAATATTAAGCAGCTCTTCGAAATTTATTTATTTTGTTAGAAAATATTCAACAAACCAAGTTCAACTAAAATTTCTCTTCGCTATTTATTTTCATTTCTTTGTTCAAAGTTATTTTAACTTTAATTTTTATTTAGAAATCGAGAAATTGCCTGTGCTTCGAGATAACAACTTTTATTAACAAAATTTATTATTTATCATAGGCCTAAAAATAATAAGCAAAATTCTAATACCAAAATTAATTGAAAATACAATTATTATTTATATTTAATCTTTTAATACATGCTTTTTTTTAATATAATTTTCATGGACAATTTACTTATTTTAATCCTTAATGATCCAGTGTTATTAATATTTAAGCCATTTACGAACAAAGAGAATTTCTTATTTAAGATATTATTAAATGACCCCGCAAATTGAATTTTTAAAGTTGATAGAGATTTTTTTTTTAAATTATTATTATTTTTTTTTTTGATATTTTAATAAGCATAAGAATGATTGAAACATGTCTCTGATTTAAATCAACATCTCAGAAAATATCAATCAAAATTTCAATTTCTTTTTTAAAAAATCTCATTTTTTTCAATTATGTTTTATTTTTTGTTGATTCTTTAGTTTATTATTATAAATGGAATCTTGAAAATCTCTCTTTTCTTAAACTCGTTTATAAATCCCAAAGGCCAGGGTGGGAATGACATTATTTAAAATTTATAAAATTCATATAATTTGTAAAATAAGCAGAGGTCTTTGTTTCTCAACTTGTGGGGATGCAAAGTGCCAGAGGGGGAGAGGGACATGGGGGAAACTGCAAATTGAATAAAAAGGAAAGATAGAAATCTAGCGAATGAACAATCCCTTAGTCCCAAGGACCCAATGGTACTGACACCTTTTTCTCTATTAAAATAAAATAAAAAATACTTTGGCTAGCTTGGTCACCAATATCTTTTCTCTATGCGCCTTTTAAGGAGGTCGTAAACTACTGGGTAGTGAATTTCAAAATAAAATCACAACTATTTTCTATATGAGATAAATTTTCTTTTAGAATAGGAAATTTTTTTTGTATTTTGAGCTGAGAAAATATCCTTTTTTTTAATAATAATAAAATAATCAGAAATATTTATTTAGATATCTACTTTCTCCCTTAATAAGGGAGGGTAAGACTTTTCATTGAGAAATTTCAATTTTTTTATTTATATTTATTTAAAAGTCATAATCATTTCTTTTTAAAATATAATACATTCAAGATCTATCAAAAATGGGATTTTTGTAGCAGACATGGCCCAAACTATCTGGTCCAATCGGGGTGAAGTGGACCCAAATTGATGTTTCCTTTGAAAAGTCCATTAAATGCTGTAAAATTAACCATTGGGGGGGGGGGGGGTAGGGGGGGGCGGGGACCCTATATATTCCCTGATATAGACTCCCTGATAGAGACTGATTACGTCCCTGCTTTGCAATTAGGATAGCGGTGGAATTTTATCTTAAGAAAAAACAAAAACAGTAATTTCAAATTAATTTAAGTTATAATTATAGTACAATTTCTCTTTTTGAAGTTTTAGATTTGGATATTTAAATTTAAATAAGTATGTCATTGATTGGCCCATCTTCCTGATAGATTTCCAAACCTAATTTAAAAAATCACGATAATTGGTAGCCTGGGCTTAAGGATCCCAGGTGCCACTCACTTAATTTTATTGGCCCCTGAGAAAATAACGGTTCTCCGAATTTTTAGACTTTTAGAAAGCCATGGCTAGGATGGCTTTCAAGAGTGGCCTGAGTAACTCTCTTGATATGCGATGCAAGTTCTTTTCTAATCCTATAATTTTTCTAATTTTAATTCAGCTTTTTTTCTCACTACTTTATTTGAGTATTTATTTAAATGGCGAATATAAAATTTCCAAGAGCGAATCGGTGTTCATCTTTATTCATACGTATTGGCAGAAGCTCGGGCGTTGAGATATAAAAGATGGCCCCAAGAGATGTTGGGACATCACGGAACGTTAGGCTTAATCGTTTGCTGGCGTCGGGTCGCTCATAAAGCCTTGCGTTTAATTGTCCATTTTGGAGGCCGGCTAGCTCTGGGTCCCCGAGGACGTCCCCTCGTTTCGGTCCCAGTCCCAGTCCCAGTCCTCTATCCCCTACCCTTCTGCTCTTGTTGTTGCCGTTGCGTCCAAAACCAGACCACCAAACGAATAAATCAAAACGTACTCAACAAGATTTATTGACTTGAACGAATTATGATATGCTATAAACAATCGGAGGGGCGGGATTTTTATTTTACTTTTGTATCACATCAATAATATTTAGTATCAACTCACTTAACATTATTCTAAATCATTATTTTTGATGTTTATGTGGGGATTAGAAACCTTTCGAAAATTTCCAAATTTTGTTTTATTTAATGGTACTTGATCATAAACCATTTTCCTCAATATAAATTTAACACTAGAGCAAAAGTAAACAAACCAAACCTGTAAATTCTTATATAAAATGCCGAGAGGTAAAACGCCACTGCGGCCCTTTGCACATTTGTTCATTTTTCATTCAGACGGTGGCGATCAGTGAGCAGATGCTGATCACAATTCAGATTCCTTCGGTAACTAAGACTAAGGCACCCACGAGTTTAAAGACTCTCTAGGAATGGACCTTATAAATAAATTAGACCTGCAGCGTTTGTGGCGACTGGCGCATTTCATCCAAGATTGGCTGGATTTCATTTTCTTGTCGTTTTTTTCTTGACGTAACGCTAATGGGGCCTGCCTAATTTATTTATGCTTAGTCCATTCCTAGAGCGTCAAGACTCGCATCCAAAACGCAAAAATGGCTTAAATACGCACCTTTGCCGAGGAATTCCGAAGTACTTTCTAAACACTGGACGAATAGCTTCATTGCGTCTCTTGCCTTTGGCATTCATAATGAAAAGTTCCTTCTTATTAGAGGAAGCCACTTTTGGAAGTAAATACATTTTGAGCAAAATTTTAAATTAAATTTAATTAATGTTAGTCAAAATGGTTAAGCTAATTTAAAAAATTTTCAATAATGAGTTAAAAAATGAAAGTATTATCAAAATTCTATGAAGGGTTCACATCTGGTGAGTATGTGGATGGCGACCACAAATTGCTCTAGCTAAGACTTGGATTTCTTCCTCCTCTTTCTCGCCTCCCATCAAGCGTCAGGCTGGGCCTGCCTCTTCCTTCTTTCAGCCTCATCCACATTTTCCTATGCTTCGAATCAAGGGTTAAAAAACAAAGCGAAGGAGCATATATTATAAAATGTACAGGGTCATTTGGCTAAGACCAATAACTTTTACGGTCACTACTAACTCCTCTTCACCCAATCACAGGAATGTTTCTTCTAAGGTGGAGTTCGCATACATTCCTTCTTTTTGTTTACAGCAAGTTGTAGACAACCCAAATTACCAACTCAATAATGGATTTTTCGATTAAATGCTCTTCTAGAACGGACCACGCATGCAGTTGTAAAATTGCTCGTGAAATTAAAAATAAAAAAGGTACTCTAGCGTTATTAATCGAAAAACTCTCTCTCATAACTGTAGTAGGGAGTTGATCCTGAGAGTTGCCTACTTTTAATTGCCAGATTCTGGATCTTGTTACATGATGAGCCTGTGAAATTTTTTTTTTTTAATTTAAAGGCTATTTTAATGCCTTAATCAAATGCTGCTCACCCTCCTTCTCCCTCCAACAAAAAAAAAAGGAAGGAAATCAAAGATTAATTTGCACATATTGAAACGAATGATAGATAAGCAGAAAAAATTCCAACCTAATAAAAAGAAATATTATCTGAATCAGAATAGAAACCCATTCCATTCATATTAGGATTTGAATGGCAATTTTCTGACTGAGCTATTTATTTATTTATTTATTTATTTTTTATTACTTTTTAGTTTCTCTATAGAGTTTTTTTTTTTTTACCTTCGAATATCCAAAGGGAAGTTATTGGAATGTGTTTGGTTATTTGATATTGATGGAAAGGCCTGGTTGTTAGAACCCAAAAAAAAAACTTGACCCTTTTTACTTTTTACGATGTCAGTCTGTCTGTCTGCGCGTGGCTGCAATTTGATTATATATTGACTAGAGATCTTTTTTTCCCTCTCTTGGGAGATTCTATTATTAGGAGTCATTTAACATTTCACTAATATTGAAAAAATTATTATGCCACTTATCCAACTTTCAGATGGAATATGCCCACTCTTTTTTCCTTTTTATTTTAAAATTTATTTACATTTCTTTTTAGATATTACTTTTATTTTATATTCCATCTGACAATGCAATTATTGAAAAAATACCAATTTGAAAAATATTTTCTTCTATTATATATAAAACAAAAATAATGTAAAATCTTATAGAAAGGATAATTGAAATATTGGTAACGTTTTTATTTTTTAAATCTCCCTATCCAATAAATAAATTCATCCATTTTCTTAACCCTATCATTTGCAATAATTGTTCAATTTTTATCAAGTAAAAGGGGAATAGGGAGAGGGACCACGTCATCCTTATTTATTATCTGTAAATTTTCGATCTCGCGGTTCATTCCGTAAATAGTTCCAAAATATGTTTTTAATTATTTATAAAACTTTAATTAAATGGATTAGGAGATAACAAACAATCTCTGATAAGAAGAGTTTCGATATAGTTTTAATTAGGCTACATTTATTATTACATTAGTTATTGGAAGAATTTTTTCTTCTTTTGAAACGACCCTTCATATAAATATATGCATATTCATTAACATTTTATCTTAAATATATGAATGGAAAAAATCGGTCCCTCATGGGATTTGAACCCAGCTCTCTCCTGAGGCCTAACCTTTATACTAGGCCCGCGCCGGAGATACGTGCCAGGACGTGCAAAGAACGAGGCGGTGTTTATTTACCTCTTTTTTTAAGACTTAATTTTTCATTTCCTCCTTTGTTTTATTATTTTATTTTTGTATAGAATTGTAAAGTACTGGCTCCTTTTTTTTTATAAATTCAAGAAAGCTCATTTTCGAGGAAATATTTTAAAAACAAAATTTTAATTTTCATCTTGACTTACGAAAGAGGATTTCTAAATCTATACAATATTATAATCTGAAAATGTTTTCCATGACAGTCTGCTGATAAGCTATTGACTCGCGACATGATGACGTTGCAATCAAAGGCGGCGAGCAGAGTTTCACATTTATTTAACTAATAAAAAAAGGAAAAATAAATATATCTCGGATGTACTGATTTTAATGTTTTAAAATAATATTCCAAAAATGAAGACAAGCTCCCCCACCCCCCATTTTTCACCATACATGCTTGGTTCATGGTCCTTTTTTGGAGTAGCACTAAAATTTATGCTATCTTGTAATCTTTCTTTTCGTTTAGAAATAAAAACCCCCAAAGGATAAAAGTAAACGATAAAGATTGAAATTAACATTTAATAAATAAAATATCAATTTAAGTGCTGGTCAAAATTATATTATAATTTAAAATCAAATGATTGAATTTTTTTCCCTCACGTTTTTTTTTTTTTTTTCTAAATATATTTCTCTAAACATATTTTTTTTTTGACTTGGGTTAGATTTAGACAATCTATATAAAGAGGCAGATATAAAAAAAAACGTTATGGAAAAATTTATTCTATTCTATATATATTTTTTGTCTTTTCTTTCATTTTAACAGTTTATGTCTTATTACTGTTTTCTTTTTTTCCTCATTTTTTTTATATAATGAATAACTCAAGAGAAATCAAAAAAAAAAAAAAAAAAAAAGAGGACAAAAGAAAATTTATTGCATATAAAATTTTCAAACTTTAAATATTTACGATTTATTATTAGAAAAGTTTCTTTATAAATTCAGATATGTGACAATAAGAAAGAATAAGATATTATTACACATTAAAAGAATATTAAAATAAAAAGTAAGCCTTTAAACTATATAATATATAGTTTGCCTACTTGATAAAGAACATTTTGGGCGGAGCTTGAGCCAAAAGAGGAGAACAATACCCTCCCCCCACTCTACATTAGAGCAGTTGCCAAATGACTTTACCATTGGATACCCGTGTTTGTTCGGGTTTGACAGTTTATACTATTCATTCCAAAAACTCATTCCAATTGCGGGCTGTTGAGAGTGAAAGGGGGGGGGGGGGGGGGAAGTGTATGTTTTTTAATTTTTTTTTTTTTTCTTT
>JAAAKE020004742.1:0-11169 GCA_010014785.2 Anisolabis maritima
TTTGGCGACAGGTTTGTTACCGTTACAACAAGATATCCCGGGCAAGTGAAAAATTTGACTATGAATAAATTAATTAAAATAAATATGGGTGGGCTATATATATAAATAAATGATTATGATTATTTCTAAGTCTATATTAGCGAAGATGACGAAAGTCTTTTAAAAAATAAATAACGGTCTTGGTAGCTATTCCTCTTCTTCCCATACCTAAGGCTTTACCATTTAATTTGAATAGTGGATTGATAACAGTTATAATAAATAAAATATAATAGCCTCTATAAAATCTATTGAATATCTATATATGTTCTTAGATGCCGAGAAGACTAAAAAAAATTAATAATTTTTTTATTTTATATGATAATCCTTCCTATCTACTTGAAACTTCCCATAAAAACTCAATAATAAAATTTAATATAAAATAAAAATTTATTATTCTTAATATTAATTGACCTATTTTAGAGAGACTGTTATTTCTACATTACTGCAGTCCTTTTGTGGGGTGGTATAATCAATTATTTTTTTATTCATTAATTTCAAGAACATGAATAAAATATGTAAAGAAATATATAAAAAATTAATGTAATATCTTCCATAGCTTCATCTGGTTTAAAAATTTCTTTTTACCATTAATATTTTTTTTATTAAAAAAAAATCATATTAAGTGACCAATTTAATTTTTTGCTATTCTTGACAAGCTTGGAAAATTCAAGCTGGACTATTTCATCGATCCGTGAAAGCCCAAATTGTAAAAACAAAAAGTGACTCAGATGCGTAAATCCGGTGTTGCTAATATATTTATAATTATTTCAAAAGTTTAACAGATGCGGCCATCAAACAACAGACTACTTCAATCCACGATTATATGTTCAATTCTATGACATCTGTCATAATTCTTTTTTAACTTACTTAAAATTTGATTAATTATACAAAAAGTTCCAAATGGAATGAAAAATTTGCGACTTTTCATAAAGTGATTTTACCCCATTTATTATAATTTGAAAAGTGGGCAAACAATTGAATACTTTATATGTTAGTAAAATATTCCTTAAAGAAATTTCAACACACTTATCAATAAATTAGTATTTCCGGTTGCTAAATTGCTGCATTGAATTCATGATGGAGAATCAAGAAAGTTAAGTACAAATTAGATATTCGAAAGATGGCTTTCCTTATTAATAACTAAATGAGTATAATTTAACATCATGGTGCCAAAAAATTTTTCTTTCTAATAAAAATTTTGACTTTCATTCTCTTTTTTTTTTTTTTTTTGTTTTTTTTTCTAATTCTGACCTTATTTTGATTGACGAAAGATAATTTAAAATGTTTATTTACCTTCTCCTTAATTAAAGATGTTGTTTCATATGCAATTAAATTTTATAATTTATGCCTCCTACCCATTAATTTAATAGTAATTTAATTGAAAGCAATCAGATTGAGATTAATTATTCTTAGGACTCCATTACGCTTTGCACCAAAAAATTCAAAACCGGATGATTTCAATATATCCCTTAATATTAATAAATTTTTATAAAACAAATGCTCATTAGGACGTTCAAAATTTCCAATAGTAAAGTTGTGAATTCAACATTCTCATGGGAATGAGAGAAAATGAAATATTTATTTTTCTCAATTACGTAACAAAATACAATAACATTCTTAATTCCTTAATTTTGGTGAGCCTACTTCGTATTCGTATCATTATTAAGAATGGTATAGAAAGGGCCATTTTTTATTGAATGAATATATAAACAACTTAAAGTATTTAGTTAGGGTTTTGGCCAGTGGGGTAACTAGGTGGGAGAGACCTTAGACGGAAATTTTGGCAGGGCCGAAACAGGAAATTTCTTTAAAAAAAAGTCAGATAAAATTTCACCAAGAGATGTAAATTGGGAGAAACAAAATTTTTTTCCCAACCCTGAGATTTCCATTTCTGATAATTTTACAGTTTATGGAAAAATTGATGAAAACTTAAGATTCATAGTTTTTTTTTTTTTTTTTAATTCGGCATCTGAGACCACCTAGACTCCCTCCGTACTTTATTTCTATTAATTGGAAGTCAATATAATATAAATAAATTTTTGTCGCAAGATTCATAGTTATGAAATTTAATGTCTTAATTTAAAAAACAATACAATTATGACACAAGAAAATCGCAGGGATGTGAGAAACTTTCGTTTTTCTGCTTTACCAAGGAAGAGAGGGGGAGAGAAAGGCCAAAACCAGCGAAGAAAAATTTTTGACTATAGGATATTAATGGTATAATCATTATTTACAATCACTATTTTTTTATGATGATCTTTAGTTCAAAACATTATATAAAAGGTAAAACTTTTAACAGTATTATCAAGATTCTCATCAAAATCTTCTGTTAGAATTGTGAAACTAAATTAATGGGTAATATTAGAAATATTATTTTCATTTATTAATTAATTTGGCACATAAAAACTTATTATAAAATAAAAAATAAATAAAGGCCGAAACATATTCAACAAAAACTTCTTTGTTAATATTTATAGTTAAAAATCACATCTAGAGTCTAAACGATAATTTAACTCTGACATGTCCCTCAACTGAAAAATATCAATTTACAATTAACGTTTTTTTAAAAAACACTAAAAAATAAATAGACCATTAAAATATTGATATTACCATCTGATTAATATTAGCCCCCTGAATCCAAAAATAATTTCTTCCACACCAATTATTTTTACTTTCTCTTACTTATACTCACCTCTCTTGTCTTGATGATCTGTTTGATAATTGATAATTTAATTGAATTGAATTTAATATTTTAATAATTGATTAATACATACAAATGAAAAATCTCTAAAAATAAAAGTTAAATAATATTGTGAAGATGCTACCAAGAAGGCTTGACGCAAAAAATCTGTTCTGACCGCACAATACAATTTTCCTTACATTAGGTAAAGAAAGTTGTGTGATGTGCGGCCATCACACCAGGTTTTTTATTTAATCAAGAGTATTTATAGAAGTTGCCCTTTCCTCGAAGATATTTAATATCTGGCCATTTTAGGAGAACTCTGGCCAATTTTTGCATGGAATCCCTAATTAATATAAACGTAACCATTGCGAAAGGAATATCCGTTCCATGCCCCCCCCCCCCCTTCACTCCCTTAGGTACGACCCTGTTGCTTGGATATCAGTTTGTTTTTTTTTTTATTTACAAAAGGGAACAGCTGGTCCAGGAAGATTAGCCATCATGACTGGATGATCTGCCCGCCTCTAAGTGCTTATATATAATATATGTCGACAAATAAAAAAAGCTAGCAGGACTTGTCCTGCTCACGAAATGGAATGGCGTCGGCAATGCGGCTCCGGCATCGATCGGTAGGGCCGAGCAACAGCCGCCATCGTTCGTCCATCAGTCCGTCGCCCAGCCAGATTCTCTCTCTTCTCTCCCCAACTCATTCATCAAATGTAACTGCTAATTATAGCCTTGACCAATCCTTAGACTCAACTTAAGAGATTAGATAACTCGCATCTCTACTCTCTAATCCTCTCCACTTCTGTTCTTTCTCTTTCTTCGAGTGAAATCACCCATAATATTCACATCTCCTTTTGAAAAAATCTGGTGTGAAAAACACTTTCTTTTAGGGTCATTTAATTTCACACCGTCTGGTTAATGAACCTGCTAAGAAATGTCTAAATCAAAAATACTCTGTGTCTCAGCCTTACTCTGCCTTTTTATCTCTGAGGTCACATTCATTTTGCTACGTCACATCCAGTGGCGCATTCAGGTAGGGACCTATAGGCCGACCTCCCTTCCCTTCAAAATATCTCGTATGCTCTTTTTAAATGCTTTATCACTCAAAAATAAAGAAAAAATTTTAATATATCTTTCTTTCAATTGACTTAATATCACTGATATCATTTAATGAATCATCTCCTTAAATGGCTGGAACATTAGTTTTCTTGGATCTTCAGAAAATTTTTATAATAACACATCACATCACATTACTCAATTAAGTCACGAGACTAACGACTAAAAAACATTTTTATTTTGCAAAATTCAACTTTATTCATCAACATATCTCCTTCAAGAGTGATATATTCATTCCAGCGTTTCTCTAAAATTTCATTGCCTTTTTTGTAGAACGATTTATCTTTGGACTCAAAATAGGCGTTTGTTGCGGCTATGACTTGAGAATTTGACGCAAATCTCTTTCCCTGGCATCTTTTTGAGGTCTGCGAACAGGTAATAGTCGCTGGGAGCTAGATCCCGAAAATATGATGGATGGGGAAGCAATCGAATTCGTGCAATTCCAACGACTTGTGACACGGTGCATTGTTTTGCTGAAAGAGCACTTTTTTTTGCATTTGGGACTGTTTTTTCGCAATTTCTTCTTCAAACGCACCAATAATGCCATGTAATATTCGCTGTTGTTGTTGTCTTTCCTTTTTCAAGATAGTCGACGAATAAAATACCTTACGCATCCCAAAATACGGAGGCCAAAACCTTGCCAGGCGACATTTGCGTTTTTGGTCGCTTCGGACGGCTTTCAGCGGCCGCTGTCCACTCAGCTAACTGACGATTTGATTTCGGAGTGTAGTGATGATCCATGTTTCATCCATTGCACATACCGACACAAAAAATCCTATTTATTACGGTTAAACAGCTCCAAACAGCGCTCTGAATCATCGGAACGTTGCTGTTTTTGGTCCAATGTGAGCAAGCGCGGCACTCACTTTGAACACAGCTTTCTCATGGACAAATGTTCATGCAAAATAATGTATACACTGCAAGGTGTCAGCTATCTCATGCACAAACTTCACTTTACGGTCTTTCAAAACGATTTTGTGCACTTTTTTGTTTTCTGGAATAACTGCTGAATTCGGGTGAACAGAGTGTTCTGCATCATCGGTGTTTGTACGGCCACGTTTAATCTCAACAAACCAAGGTTCGTCGGTTGCTTTCGATGGAGCAGAGTCCCCATAACACTTATCAAGCCATTGCTTTGCTTGAACGGTATTTTTTCCCATCAAAAAAGTGTTTAATCAACACACAAAATTCCTTTTTTCCATTGTTTTGGAAATACCAAGAGTAGCGTCACTAACTGTCACTGTAACTTGTAAACTAATAGTCAAATTCTCATGAAATTTTGACCCATATCCTTTGAAGGTTGATACTTTCTAAAAATCGTATGGATTTTTTATTAGAGTCGCCATCAATGTGTCAGCCTCGGGACTTATTGAGTGTTGTGTCACATTCTTTTCCAACAATAAATAGAAAGTTTGTATATAAATTTTTTTATAGAAAAAAAAAATATTAAATTTTTAAAATTTTCATTCCATGACTGTGCTTTCCGGATCGCCTATAACAAAAATCTCAGTGGGCTGCAGTTTGAATATGACGAATGTATCCTACTCCCAAAAGAAATATTTTATTAAATTTCGTATCTAATCCAAAAGTAAAATTATCTTTTCAAAAAAATTAAAAATTTTTAATTTTTTTAAAAGCAATCTTGTGACTGAGTGAAAAATAATCCCAGGTGATAATACATTTGAGTCTTCAAAGAATAAAAACACAAAAGCAAAATTTACCAAATTTATTAAGAACTACTACTACTATACTTCGTTATATGGCCCATCTTTATTCGACTTTTTGCTAAAATGTCATTGTGTAATTATGTCTGTTTCGATTTACGGGCTCTAATTTTTCGATATCCATCCAAAAGGTCGGGAAATTCCTGTGTATATTTTTTGCCATATCTTCTATACCGGCTGCGATAATGATTATTTATACAGTATTTTCGCTTTTCGGCCGACTTTAATAAAATGTATCTAGTATCTAGTAATGTATATCCCCCTGATTATATTAGAATATGAAATTTTAACAACCCATCTCACTTTTAGGGGGGTCAAGAGGCTAAAGCGCTGGGAATCTAAACTAATCTTTGTAGGAAGACCCGACACTTTGAAAGCTTCGTGGTTCTCGCTAAATATATTGTTATTTATAAACATAAATTATTGAATAAAGAAATTAGTTTCGAGCAAACTCAGCGGCCCTGCACACGATTTCATGATATTATAGTTGAAAATGTTGACATAGCTTAAAAAAAAATCAATAGTTTTGAATTATTTTACCAAAAGCCTACACAATGAAAAAGAATTAATATAATAATCCTCTTTATCTCTGTGAACTTGATGACTTTTTTTCAGCAACGGAAGTGAACTTTATTTATTGAATCCTGCTCGGGAGTTGAACTCATATTCCCCTTTTTCCCACTCCGTTCATCCATCAATTGCGTGTTGTCTGGGATCTAAATCTAACAGTAGCAGTTGTAATAGTAATACTAGTCTAGTCCTAATTTTCCAACTGGCTGAGTTTTTTATGAAAATTATATACATAACCTGAGTTGAATGAAGGTCTAAATAATTTAAATTTCAAAGGCTTACGTATTTAAAACTACTTAATTCATCAACCTACTTAAATTCGTAGAGAGTGATTTAATAAGGACATTTATAATTAACCTTTATTAGCTATTCTCTTCCTATTTAAATTACTATATTTAATCCATTTTATTTTAATATTTCACAGTTTTTTATTTTTATTAAAATAATTTTATTGAAATATGTTCCATCATGTATTTATTTTCCATGACCAAACTAATGTTTAATATTAAAATGTTACATTGGTATCATAGTGAAAAATACATGGATTGTTGAAATTTTTTCCTTAAGATGCACTTTTATTTTTTATTCTTTGCATTTAATATTAAATTCTCAACTCTCTCTTATTTATTCTATTCTCCTATTGTTATTTGTATTTTATTATTATATAATTTTCGCAGAACCAAGTTTCTACCAGTAAATCCTCCTTTTATTTTATTTTTTATAAGTCATATTTGGTTGAATATCTTCAATTTTCTAGCCAATGTTTATAAATTGAAGGATGATCCTTTTAGTAATATAGAATTTCTTTTAATTTTCTAACATTTTTTTTCCCAAGGCCTTTGAATAATGAATTTTGATTAAACAACTTATTGATTTTCTAAAAATAAAACATATTTACAAGTTTTTTATGCTAATCTCATTAAAATAATTTCATAATTTGATAATATATTTAATTAATATAATTACCAAATATGGAAATTTTAATACCACTCAAGTCGTTGGATATTTTTCTTTAAAATATCACAATAAAATCTAGTTTTGGTGAATTTATTTTTGCTATAACATTTAAAAAATACTTGAATAAATTAAATTGTTGGAGCAGGTCTATAATTAATTATAAACTATTTCGTTTCAAGATTTTCAAGCCCCCCGTACCCGAGAAGGTAACGATATTGAGATTGTCAGTATTGATAACATTAAAAGCTAAGGGGTGTGGGTTCAGATCCCAGGCAGTCCGATGGAAATTTATTATATATAAATATGCCTGGATAATACGTATTGTAACTAAAATATATTTCTAATTGTTTAAAGTCTATTTGGCCTCAGATGTCGAAGAAACTTTAAAAAAAAAAGATTTTTTAAGCAAGTAGATAATTTTTTGTCAATTATATATATATAAATTTAATTGAATATGAAACAGGTAAATTAAATGATGCCCTTTGGGTATAAAATATCAAGAAATATAATTAAAAAATTTATTATTTAAAATTATTTTATAGCCTATATATTAAAATTTTAGGCTTTCTAAGGTGAAGAAGAATTATATTAATAATAATAACTATAAATTATGAGACTCACCTAAGATTTAATCAAGTTCCATCTTTTTTTCGTGCAACTATATTTCCCTATATTTTTTTTTTTTTTTTAATTTCTGTATTTTATTTTCATTAAATTATTTTTTTTTATCTTCTTATTTATATTATAAACTTGGTATTTTAATTTAATAAATTAATAATATAATAAGCAAAATTATTATTTATTTGAACACTTTTTTTTAAATTTAATTAAATTAATTGATAAATGAAAAAGTTTCTATCTCAAACTCTTTACTTTTCACTTTTGTTCCTTTGTCCTTGCCTTTTACTTTGTTTATTATTTGATTTATTCAATCAAAAATTTCATTTTGTCTTTATTCCAAATAAGGAATTTATATTTGAAGTCTGAATTCATAATTTGTCTCTGTAGTTGAATTATTAAGGCGATCATAATAAGGGACAAGGAAGTAGAATTTAAAAAAAGCCCAAATCTTCGCGAAGCTCACGTACTAACTTAAAACGTGACAAGGAAAGACAAGTGATGTTTTAAAGGTCTTTAGTTAAATTTATATTTATTTCACACATTTAATCTTTTTCTTTTAATTTTTTATATTACTGTTTTTGCTTGCAGTATTTTTTGGTCAATCCACTAGTGGAGATGGGGAGAAGTCAAAATCTTTTAAAAATAACTATATATATATATATACTATAACAAATTGTTATAAATATAAAAACTATATTTCATTTATAATTATAATCTATATAACTGAAAAAGTTTCAGATATTTCTCACCAAGAACAATTAATTAAAAAATTAGAATAAACAAAATTTTTCTATGAAAATTAAGCTTAACATGGAGATTCGAGGGTTAAGATCAAACGGCAAATGTTTCGATCAAAAGAATTAGTTCAATTAAGTGAAATTATATATAATATAATAAAAAGTTTTAAATAAATTTGTTATAATTGAGAACATTATCTATTTATTCCTCCATACATGAGATGATTATGAAATTTAGGTTAGAATATTATATTGTTTTTATATATAAAGATAAAAGTAGTAAAATTTGTTGAATCCAATAATATCTGTTAAATTAGTTTAACGTTTGGCACCCGAGGCGTCATTTATTTGAATTATGATATTTTATCTTATTTATTGACTGATTGTTATGAAATTTGGAATTACAAATAATGTTTATCAAATTCCATTTAAATGCATTATCATTTTTAAGTTGAAATATATTTTGAGTCGAGAAACGGCTTCTCTACCCATAGACATATTGTTCTTTTCTTATTTCGATCAATGAAATATTACTTAAATCAATTAAATAACAATAGGTTTGAATAAATTTCGCTAATTAAGATATGTTGACTAGGATATTGTATGACTATGAAGCAATAATTTATTTATTTTTATTAATAAAAGATAATTGTTTTAATATTAATTACCAAATATCAATCAAAATTTGAAGTACATTATTTTATTTATCCTTGCTCTAATTTCTTTGAATAATTATTACTAATAGATCTTGAATATTTTTTTTTTTTTTTTTTTTTTATCGTAAATTTAATATTTATTCATCAATATAAATATTTATATAAAAAGCATAAAAGCAACCATTTCTATTTACTCTCTCAAATATGAATAGATATACCTGAATTTTATATTGATTTATTTATTCTTTGCATATTTCGAGATTTTTTTCCGTAAATCTTGTTTAACTTCTTCCTCATTTTGAAATAAATTTGTGATAGAAGCTCCGTTATGTTCCAGAGACGGCGCAATGGCGTCGGAGGCAGTTGAGGCTGCGCCACCTGCAGCCAACGGAGATCTGCACACTGAGGAAGACGAGAAGGCGAAGATGCGCCCTGCAGACATCGACGCGGTCAGTCAACCGCTCACTCCTCTCACCGATCACTTTACTCCCATTGTCTTCTTCTCCCTTTGAATAAGAAAAAAAATCCTTCGACAAACATCGACTATTTGTCTTTTCTTAAATGACATTTAAATCTTTATTTTTCTAATTCGGTTATTGAAAATTTACAGTTGACTCGTCATCAAGAAAGGTCAAATTTTATTAACTTAAATCAGAATAGTTTCTATGTTATTAGGATCAAATCTTGCAATCGATTTCCATTTCCCTTTGAACTAAATTAAACTTTACTTGAAAATATTTTAATCTTTTTTTTCTTTTTTTTAAGTCTTTTTCGTCATCTGAGGGTATTTAAATTTCGTCCTTATTTAATTTAAATCTTTATATTAAATTAATTAAATTATATTAAATTGAATATTACCCTAGTACCTACTTACTCCAAATGTTATTTATTTATTTATATTCTTCAAATAATATTCTTACAAGACTTAAGAAAGTAGGTATGCAGCGGCGTGACTCATGACTTGTTAAGAGGGGCGTAACGAAATATTACACAATGTATTTATTATCATATTAGCGAAAGAAATTTTGAAATACTTTTAAACCAAAATAAATTCCAAAGGGCGCGAATTTTGCCATATCAGACACAAAATTGTCACGCAAAATATTATCTTAAATGAGATATTGACTGGTGCTATATAGCATTGTTTGAAACCACCAATTATTTCAAACAAAACGCGAAAAATAAATTAGTTTTCAAAAAAATTCAAAAAAATGAAACTTTTCTATAAATTATATTGAATTTTTTATTATAGAATTAATATCTTATGCTATGTCGTTAAGTTATGGTTTTTTGAAAATATTTTAGAGCTATGCCATCCATACATAACATTTTTCTTAGTCTCACAAAAACTGAACAGTAATAAAAAATAAAGTCAAAACTTATCTTCGTTTAATGTTACCTATAACTTTAAAAAAAATACTTAGAAAGTAAGTATATAGTGTACGCAAGTGTAGATTATAAATATAATATTTTATCTAATATGCTCTTTAAAAAACAAATATTAGTTTTGAGATATCAATTACTTTTTTCACTTTTTGTGCCAGCTCTTCATAAACCCTCTTGGACTCGAAACATGATAATTGTGGTGACAGGTAGATTTTTTTAAAGTTTCGATTTTAGATTGCTGAATTTTTTTGAAATTCATTTTTCTTGATGAAAAACTAGATTTCCATGAATGAAAAAAAAAATTTTTTTTAATTTTTAACAATAATAATAAGCTGAATTATATTTTTATAAAGTTGAAATCATTTTTTGTTTAATAAAAAGTAAAAACTAAAACAATTGATTTAATTATATAAAAAAATTTTGAGATAACATGGGAATATTTGTTTTTTTATTAGTCATTTATCATTAGACAAATGTTCATTTTGTTAAAAAATTCCATTTGCAAATTTTTTTCTCGCAAAAGAAATGACAGAAGAACGATATAAAAACTGATGTTATTTATATTTAAATCTAACCTGTTAATTTAAAAAAAATTTCCCTCTATTAGTAAAGCCAATAGAGTAAAACATACTTTTAAAATACACTAACCGGCAAAAAAAACGTAACATCTAATTTTT
>JAAAKE020004753.1:0-11169 GCA_010014785.2 Anisolabis maritima
GGAATATATTGACTGTAAAATTCGTTCCTTTGTTTTTGTGAGTGTTGTGTGAAGGGCCTTTGTAAGTATATATATAAATATTTTAAAATAAAATATATATATAAAAAAAAGACAAAATTGAGACTTCTATATTGTTTTTATATAGAAAAAAAAAAAAAAAACAATTCAAACTTTTGATATATGTAGTCTAGTTTTTATAAAAAAAAATCGCCAGACTTGATGATTCCTCTGTCACGGAGGTAAGAGATAATTCCAATTAAATAAGATTTGGAATAATTCGCAATTTATTTATTTTAAGAAATTTTGCAAAAAATATTTTATGCTAAATTTGTATTATTTTCTAGATAAATCAGTTAATTGACAATGAAGATAACATACTATCAAAAAAAAATTCAATTCATTTTATTCTAAAGAACTATTTTAAAAGTTATACTGCTTTTTTATAGTGGTGTTATATCTCCTCCCTATTCCCCACCCACTAACCTCTCCACTTTTCTTTATGGTTCATAAAAACCATCCAATGTCAAAAGTAACTTTTTGTAGATATTTAAACAAAATCGGATATATACAATTCTATTAACTCAATTTGAATTACACTAAAAAAGAAACTTTTTATATAATTTCATTATAATAATCAATAGTCTATAAAATTCTCCAGGTTTGAGTTTAAATACTTGGGAAGTAAAAAAGATAGAAATAGAAATAGTTTTGTATTAAGCAATGAATAGATAAAAACAGATTTAAAACAATAAAAATTTTTATTTAACTGATTTCCGGGTTTATTTGCCTATTCTATTATAATAAAATCACGGGCATTGTTATGTAAATAAAATTTTAAATGACATTGGAATTTAATGATTTACATTAATAATATACTTTTTAATATAAATATTGTATTTCTACTTTTTCTTTTGGACATCCAGGTTTCTTTATTGTTGGAAAATAGATTTTTAATATATTAATAAATAAGTTTAGTGTTTTTACACCTACGGCCAAAGCAAAGGCCAATGGCTAAATAAAAAAAAAACTAGTGTTTTAAAGAAAATGCATAATGATTAAAATCAATTTAAAGAAACATTAAATAATGATTTTTTTTGTCATTCGAGAACAGAGCTGTCATCAACGATAAATTGTATAAATTTTAATTTGATTTATTATCCTACCATATTTATTTAAACGCTCTGTCCTTTGGTGAAGAGGAAGAGGTTTCATTTTTCAGTTCTGAATGACAAAAATATATTTAT
Source organism: Anisolabis maritima (assembly GCA_010014785.2). Classification (NCBI taxonomy): domain Eukaryota; kingdom Metazoa; phylum Arthropoda; class Insecta; order Dermaptera; family Anisolabididae; genus Anisolabis; species Anisolabis maritima. The sequence goes on from JAAAKE020004753.1 coordinate 1,245, forward strand.
ACTGGCTATCAATTAATAAAAATAAATAAGGTTAGATTCTAAATGACCTCAGATGTCGAAAAAAAAAATATATTTATTTAAACTAATTTAGATAAATTTGTACACAAAATGACAAGTTTAGACTGAGGCCCAAGCTACTAAGAAGATATTTTGAAAAAGAAAAATAACCATTTCTGAACTTTTGAGGGCGCTGTAATATTTATATTTTTAAAATTCTCTTTTAAATGTTCTGTAATCCTTTCTTTGTGTTATTGATTTTTTATTATATCTTAATCGATTAGATATTATCGATTAGCTTGGTGGTTTGAATAAAAACGGTATGACAATAGCATATACCATAGCCGGTGCTAATAAATGGCCTCTTTAGCAATAATACCCAAGACGGGGGTGGTCAGCTCAAGTAAAAGCTTCAGGCCATAAGATGCGTGGGTGAGGGGAGGCGTCGGCAGCCATATTCATTGTCTTTGATAATCGTGTGTGCGCGCATGCGCAGAAAATGCGTGCGTTGCGTGAGAGAAGCTGGAGGGCGTTTGAGGATCAGAAGGAGACTGGGTGGGGGATTCTGTGGTGGCCCCTGACTTCCTTTTTTTCCCTCACTTCACGTGGACCTAAACAACAAAATCAATAGCGATTGAACACCTATTTGTTTTTGCAAATTTTAAACATGAAAAAACAACAAACTTTTGTGTAGTTGTATGTTAGAAACTAGATTGATTGTTTGTTTTTTTTTTTTTTTTTTTTTATTCTATAATAAAATAGACAAGAATTGCCCTACAACAAAATATACAAGGGCAGGGATTTTGAAAAAAAAATTTTGTAACCAAATGTTCTTCTTTTAACGCGTTACATTTTATACAGTGATATTCTAATTTCTTAAAGGAAGACTTCTCGATTCAGGAAAATAAGCATTTGTTTTAAGGAAGATCAATTCAAATCTTTATTCAAGTTTGAAAATACAGGAAGTTACAATTATACCATGGACAAAAAAGACAATTGTTGGGCCAGTATTATTCCAGAGAACTCGGCGATGAGCTTGTAAATATTTTACTCAGGATTGGATTAACCAATAGATTAAACGGACAAATATCTACTGGAGTCAACATATAGGACGAGGACCACCTAAAGGAGTTCTAATTTCGTTCTAGCGCCGTGTTAGATTTAATCTGCTATTGGGTTCAGAGATGGAATATTGTGAGATGGAGTAGTCGCCTAATATGTCCAAATAGTACTTAGAATACCCTTATAGCAGAAAAAAGGCAAACAAAAAAAAAATGCCAAAGTCTTAAAATTTACTAGTTTATTTGATATATTTGATATATTTTAAATTTTATATGTAGATTTTTAAAAAAAGTAATGTCCGAAATATCTTACTAGGCAAGACAAGTTTGAGGAAGTCCTTTCTATCTCCCATCTCTCAGAGAGTTGGTAAAATATGGTCAATTTTCTAAAAAAAAAAAAAGGTCAAACAAATAAAAAAAAAATTTGTTTTTATATTTGACAAAATTTTGACCAAGCCATTTACAGTTCTTAAATTTTTTTAAAGTTATCAAAATTTGATCTCTTTAAAAAAAGTCAATATTTTGTTGCTAATTTTGGGGTCCTCCTCCCCCCCCCCCCTCATTTAAACAATGTCTTAGCAATACCTCTTCATTTTCCAACTGAGACTCTTATTAGATCCAATGATCCGGAAGTATCTATTCCTAGACTTTCATTTACTAAACCAATTAAAATCAATAATATTCAAACTAGATTAATAATTATTAAGTAGTGGCCAAGGTTAACAATATCAGCCTTTTTTGATCTCACCACCTCTCTCTATTCCAAATATTTCGGTCAATGTGTAGTTTTTTTTTTTTTTTTTAAGTCTTTTTCGGCATCAGATTAGACCCCGTCCTTATTTATTTATATTAATTGGTAGCCAATATAATATAAATAAAATTGTGTCGCTCAAGCCCGAAAGCGAACCACTGACTTTTGGTAGGTGAAGCCAGGCATCTAGCTGTGCACAATGTGTAGTTAGAGAAAGCAAAAATAAAGGCTCTTCGAGCACTTCCTGTTTAAATATTCAGCTAACCCTTTATTATTATTTAAATATTAATCTCTAAATAAAACTCTTACCCACCAAATTTTAATAAGTGTAAAAATTATCAAAAATCTTTATAACCACCATTTTTTTTATTCAGCCTCGAATAATAAAGTTTTTCCAAAGTGCCAGTAAATATAGTCACAAAGTTATATATAGCTTTCTTATTATATTCCCAATTAAGTTACATATGTCTTTTTTCTCGTTTCGTCTCGAATATTTATAGTCGATATAACGATAATATAATATACATTTATGATACTCGTGAATAATTTATCTAAAAAGAATGAATAATGGAATTCGATCATAACTCAAAAACGTAATATTAAGAACATTCTGGTCCATATTTTCTCGTTCTCTCAATATAAAGAATTCTTATTATTATCTATACCAGAAATAGAAAGACTTATATTTTCTCTGGTGATCGTTTAGAATACCCCACCTTCCTTCAAGATCCTCTCTTCTCAATCAAATTGATTTTTTTAGGTAATAAAATAGAAATGGAAATAAAATAATGCATTCAGCATTATTAATTTAATGTTACTGAGTAGAATATAATCATGGATTTGAAAAATAATAAATATCTTGTCATGGATAAATTTTTTAATGAAATAAACATATATTTGCTCTAACTGTCTATTTATTATGTAGTGTAACAAGGAATCTCATTACTTCTCTGGATAAAACTAATCTTCAAATTATTATTGGTATGTATGCAAAATTTATTAATAAATTATAATAATTAATTTTAATAATCAGAATGAATAAGAAGACTATGATAGTACAAGTAGTACAGGTTTATTCGAAAAATGAAATTGACCTCTTTTTTTTTTCATTCTTCCTATATATATTTTTGACGGGGTCTTCAAAAGTCTCTCTCCAACTTCCTGGCTTTTCTGCAGTCTTGCTCATCAGATGGGTGGTTTTTTAGAAAAATCGTTCAGTTCTGAGGTAGTTCAAATGAACGAGTCATAATAGACAGATGTAAATATTCCAGATATTTGTATCTATTTAGAAAAAATTTATTAGCCTTTAATTCTCAATATCCTCTTAGCTCACAGAAAATATTCTTGCTTGCTGATCTAAGAATCAGTGATTTGTACCGTCCTGAGCGATAAATAAATCTATTTAAATTATATTGAATACTAATTTAATTTAAATAAATATTGACGGAAAAAAAGATTTTTTTAATTTATTCACCAAGAATGTTTGAAATGAACATTAAAAAAAAAATTATGTGGTTTTTGAAGGGTGTGTTGATAAAAAAGAAGATTGTAAAAGAAAATTTATATCGCAAAGAAAGAGCGAGAGATTCTGTAAATGAATTCGAGTAATCTAAAAGGTCTTTGGAAGGATCAAAAAACTAACTCGTTTAAAAAAAAAAAATAACGACGTCGTTCCAAAGTAGGTTTGTCAACTTTTTAAAATTTATCTGGGAGATGTAAAAAGAACAAAATTCAATTTTACTTTCTCTTACCTATATATCTAAAATAATATATAGTACAGGAAATTGAGATCGTAAAAAAAAAAAATCGAGGACGAGATTTCAACGGAAATTCACTTTTTGAGGACTTCTGTGAGTCTAAAAAAATGGATTTTGCAAGATGGTCCGGATCTGGTTGTGATATAAACAAATACTATTAATCACACGAGTTTTTTTTTTTAATGAATGTCTCTTTAATAAAAAAATAAAGTCTATGTTTAGGATATAATTTCAAAAAAGAGGGCCTTATTGGACAAAAAAAGCGCGGAAGTTGGGAAGGGGTGATTGGTCAAAATTTGAGTGGAGATTAGGATTTATTGAATTTTGAAAAAGCCAGTAATTTATTAAAAAATGATAATTGAGCTCTATAATTATTCTTTTCCTTTTTTTTTTCTTTTTTTTTAGGAACCACAAAGTTGTAAAATAAAAATTTATTAAAATTCTTTAAAATATTGATAATAAGATTGACTTTTTTATATTCTTGCCTTCAGACAAGTGCCTAACCCCCTCCCCTCACCCCTTCCAAACAGAAAGTTGGTTAACCCTACTCTTCCAGTTTGCGATTGGGTTTTATGTGAGAACCCCGAGATTTTGAGGACTATAAATATAATATGAAAACTTCCTAAATCACAAAATCTTTATTGTTATTTATATTTGGCAGTTATGGTCATTTATGTGGACACACGGCAAAAAGAAATTTTAGAATCGGTTATGTTACTATTCTCTTTTCCCTATACATTTTTCTTTTTCTTGGAAAAAAAAAAAAGACAGGAAGTAAACATTAAGATTTATTTTTAACGAATATTTATTTCTGAAATGATGATGATAATGATGATGATGAAAAAGGAGATTTAATATTTTATTTTATGGCCATGAGGACGTCGCAAGATGGCCTTCGTCTGTCCAACTGTCTTATCCTTATGTGTGGGATGATAAGGAAATTGGATTTTGCAATATGAGAAGAGGCATTGGACCCATTTCAACCCCACCTCTCATCTCTCTCTCTCTCTCTTTCCCTCTCCTTTGTGTTTATCCACTTTGTATGTATGCGAGAATTGCTGGTTGACACCAAACAACCAACAAACCACACAAATCATCAGTCACCGGAATCAGAAATTGAGAAATTTCCTTTTTAGATAAAATGTTACAGGTGAAAAATTAAAATGTCGAGTTTTCTTTGAAAAAATTTCAAATAAATTTTAATAGTATAGATGTATTGTATAGTTTGGAAAAAGGTTAAATAAAAAATTTCTTTGATATCTTTATTTATGCTCATTTTATAATTGTAATTTTTTTTAGATCGAATAACAACAATTTCTGTTTTTGTTAATTTTCATACATTTAGGCCAAACGTTTTTTTCCCATTTTAAAAATACTTATCCAATAAACAACATTATGACAAAAAAAAAAAATAGGTAACAAAGGTGCAACATTTTCCCTTAGTTTTTAGCCATCGCTAACCACACTCTGTCGGAATATAAGATGTGCCCACAACCCTATCGAGTGTGCAAGTCATGTTTATTTTTATTGTTATTTTTAGATTATGTTGTTTGGTAAAATAAATATATTTTCATTAATTGAATTTAAATAAAAAGAAAGAGAAAAAAAAAGAGAAATAATATTTTAGTTTTCTCTCCATGATGACGATTTTATACTTTTTTTTTTTTTTAGAATAAATCCGCTCCCAATCAACAGATTATGAAAATTAATCCAGGGCTGAAAACAAATATTATGACCCAGTTTCAAAAGATAGCCCATCGGATGTTGAGAAAATCATGGTGGGGAGGGCTTTTTTATCGCCCCCTGCATACCATTTCATTTCAAATTTTAGTTTCTTCTAAGGCACTCCTAGGACTATGAAGTTGTTAAGTTTCATCCTTTTCCGATGAGTGGTTCGAGAGAAAAAAAAAATAAAAGCTTCACAAATACACACACATACATATACGCACATTAAGATTTTTGCATTTTTGGGATCCTTTTGACTTAACCGTAAAGATATTTTTAAAAATTGAGTGGGGTTAAATTTTTCCTGTTTATAATACTTTTCCTTACTATTATATATAAGAGTACGGGAAAGTAAAAGATCAGAAATGGGCATTTATTCGAGTCATTTTCATTTATTTTTACATTTAACCAACAGCCACAGTTCGTTATCCACTATTCATTCGATATTGGAAAGTTCAGAATGAAGTTGGTGACCCTTCTCTCTTGATTAACGAACTAACGCCTACGTAGGCCTTAAAAGACCAATATCTTTGAGCCAACGGCCAGTAGCGCTTCTGGTGTTAATTTTAAAATTAAAAAATAAATTTTAAGTTTAAAAAATAAAATAAAATGTATAAATTTTGACTGAAATTATATCCAAATTGTATATATAAGTGACTGGAAAACGTTTCAAATTTTGGGAGTTATATTTTGATAGAAGGTATCCTACTGGCTGACTTACTCTCCTTTCAGACATTTCTTCCTATTATGATTATATTTGGACTAAAGGAGCTCACGAATTCATCATCTTCGTAACAACCTCCCCTCTCCATGCATACCTCCTAAACCATCCAAACCTCACACTCCAGTCCACCTCCTTGTGATCTTTCTTCAAATTATCTACCCATCTCGCCCTAGGACTCCGTCTCTGCATTTTCTAGACTCGGTTTCTAAACCAATATTCTTAAAAGAATGGTATAAAAAAGTGTTTTAGATGCTTTGGGAGTACAACTGCCTCACCTAATTGCATTCCTAAAAAAATAACAGAATAAATAGGAAGATAAGAGCCGTGGATTTTTGGTTTAGCATGTACCGAGCACTATCTAATATTTTTTAAATCCCAACCCTTGACCGAGAGGTTAGAGGTAATGACATTATCAATTTTCATAACCTTAAAAGTCAAGGGATATGGGTTTGGATCGATCCGAATTTTTCTGAGATCCCAGGCAGTTGGTAAATCAATTGATAATAATTAATATAAATAAACCTGGATAATTTGTATATTAATGTATTATATATATATCAATTAAAATCTATGTGACTTAATTTGCTGAAAAAACTAAAGAAACATTATAGACTATAGTTTTTATTAGTAAATTTATCAATTTTGGGTTGGGGCCTCCTAGCATCACTCAGGACCCCAGATATTAAAAGTTTTAATCAGCCTTTTTTATGACTTGAAATGACTTGTTCATCAAAACGGCCTTTTCTTTTTTTTTAAGGGACAAAGAATGCAACTGGAGATGGGATTGGGAGGAGGGGGTTAGTTGTTCTTATTTCGTCGGTGGTTGTTGATGTTGCTACTCATACATATGAATAGCTTTCTTCGCTAAGCGAAAAAGTTTCCGTTTAAATTGATGACACGCTTTCCCCAAACGACTTTTCATTTGTTTATTTGCCCCCAAAAGAACAAACATTAAAATGAATTTGAGTGTCCAACCAAAAGAAAAAACATTTTCTCTTTGCCTTTTTTTTTTTTTTTTTTTTTGCTACATTTTTAACTATCATTTCTAATTTTTTAATGAAAAAGCTTAAAGATAATATTCAATGATATAAGCAAGATATTATTTTTATATTTTATATGATTCTTGTTACAATGAAGTGAATAGATACATATAACTCTGAAATAGATTGATTTTGTTACTTGATGTATAAATGCATGACATGTTGGCCTAACTAAATCTTGTTATTAATTTCTTGTAAAACATACTATGATTGATATGTTTTTGGAAATACAGGCAATATTCAGCACCAGGTGTATCTGGATACGTGATGAATAGAAGAGGTAAGAGGATTGAGAGCTCGAGAGGGACGAGAGTTTGTAACCCTTTCATTTGCTTAAAAAGCCCCTTTTTTTCATCTCACCTGGTCTAGTGATATATACATAGATATAAAGTAGTATATATTATAGATAGAGATATTAAATTTTCTAAAAATTAAATTCTACAAATGGTCCTGGTCCTTAGCACAGATATATACCTCTACCTCCATGTTCTGGTTTGCTTTGGTCTAAAGCGACTAAAATTTATTAAAATTATATTGGCTAACAATTAATTTAATAAATATTGACGGAGTCTAAATGGCTTCAGATACCGAAAGACAACAAAATTCAACTAATAAATTTTTTTAATAAATAAATGTTTATTTAAAAAAAAAAAATCAATAAAATAGTAGTAATATTACAATGGGGTCAACCCTCTTGAATTTCCATGACAATTGATAAAATTTTTAAATAAGTATTTGGTATGGATGTAAGTATTGAAAATAATCGATAGAAATTAATTAGAATATCGTGATCTATCAATCGGTGGAGTTTAAATATATAGATTAGGGAAAGAAAGAATTGCGATTAAAATATCGATGTCGAGATTTTTAAAAATATTTTCTGGGATCTGTGATTCCGTTCATATTTATTTAAATTAACTGATAGACAATAATTTAAATAAATTTAATCACTCGATTGGAAATGAGCTGACTGACCCTTTAGAACATGAAGCAAAATCTATTTTTGCTCCAAGTGACAAATTGCCACTCCAAATTTATATTGCTAAAAAAAACAAGTCCTTATTGTTTTTATTGTTGGACAAGATATATTTATTTATAATTCAAACAAAAATATGAAGAGAATTGTCATAAAAGTTAGCAATATTGTATTTATGCGATCGTTCTTTTATTATATTAGTTAATTCCTCAAAGAATCGTTCTCTGATCTAGTTCAGTTTTGAATGGTTATTAAATATTTCTGATTTGTAAGTTTTATATTTTGGCATCAAAGGCAATATAGACGATATATTATATATATATATAACGATAAGCGTTAACCGCCCATATTTATTTAAATTAATCTCTAGACATTTGATATTATTCAGGACAAGCTGATCCTTGGATGAGTTGTGAGGGAAAAAGGAGAGAAAACGTTCCCATTTTAATACATCTTTCTCTTTATAAACAAAGATTGTATAAAAATGTTTTTTTATATTGTTTGCGTTGATATCGTCATGAAAGGCATATCAGTTCTTTTATTTAATGTTTTTATTTTCCATCTATTCAGATTTAGATCGATAATTTATAGTCAGTTTAATCGTCTATCTGTCCGCGTCTCTCTTTTTTTTTCAGTCACGCACATGTTCTTTTCGGAATTATATTAATTGATTTTCCATTAATTTATTCTTTGGCTACCTATTCTATTCTAATCACGAATATTAATCATTCAATCTAATGGCAATTTAATCCAATTACTTTTTATTAATGACTATAATTACTTTCGACTCAATATTATTATATAGTCCAAGTTTTGATCTAATCAATCTAAAATCCGAGTAAAGGAAAAAATATCAATTTTTTTTTTTTTTTATAAAATTACCCTCAAATTTGCGGAAAGATTTTCTCTAATCTATTTAAAAGCTCAAATTGGGCTAATTATAAGCGAGTAAAGTTTTTCCTTTGCACACTCTTCCCCCCTCTTTTTTTCGTCTTAAGGGCTTGTTTTAAAACATTTTAGGAGATTTAATTTGCTGTTTTTTTTTTTATAAGGGAGGGTCGCTTATAAACGAATAAGGGTTTCTTTAATTAGCCTCTTAGAAAATGAAGAAAAAATCAGAATTAAATGAAAAGAAAGATTTGGACGATGTTATCTAATCAAAACTTCAAAAGAAATAGAAATTTAATCAATTAAATTGCGCTATCTTACTTCCGATCTTGAACTGAATTTCGTCTAATAAATTAACTGGTTTTTACCTTCCAGAAGGCTTATATTAAATAGAAGAATATAATAAATAGCATGGGTGGCCAAACTTGGAGGTGCGATTTTTTTCGTGAAAGTGTACCTGATGGCGACTACGTTTTTTACAATGTACTTAAGAATTGGTTTTTTTTTTTATAAGAACTTATATTGGTGACGTTTTTAGAAGGTATTTACGAACTGATGACTTTTATTCTGAAATACATGAAATAACGGAGACTTTTTACTATGACTACTATTATATTACCAATAAATAATTATTTTCTACTTCAGAATTAAAAAAAAAAAAAAATTCAAGAAAAAAAAAGAAAAATTATATTTTTAGAATTGTATTAAAATAAATTAGAAAGAAATTTTACAAAAAAAATAATTTTTTTTTTTATTTTGATGGCACAGATATTTTAAACTTTCGGTAAGTTTGTCAAAATTTACAACAAAACAACTAATGATTGTACTTTCATTTCAAATCAGCTCTGAATTTAACACTATTGAGAACGACGAAACGAAACGAGTCTTCATGGCAGTTTTGGCTTGGGGAAGGGGGAGAGGGGGGGGGGGGGGGGGGGAGAACAAATAAAAAGGAAAAATAAAAAGAAAAAAAATTTTTTTTTTTTTTTTTTTTCTTTATTTTTTA
>JAAAKE020004764.1:0-11168 GCA_010014785.2 Anisolabis maritima
TTTTCATTATCTTGCTGTAAATAAAAATTAAAATCCAACTAAAATTTATATTTCTCTTACTACTAATAATAAAAAAATCAACATATAACAATATATACAATATATATATATATATATCCCACATCCCTTGCCTTTGGAGATTATCAATATGTCAATATTGACACGTGCTGGGAGCATTAATATGATATTTATTTATTTTATATTGATAAATAGTTCATCTCAAATCTCTTGAAAAATGGAGCGAGAGAAAAATTAATGTATCACCTTTTCCTATTTTTAATATGGATGAAGGCTATCTTTTAATTGGTTAAGAGAAGAACTGAACCCGCGATCCTTCTTGATATTTTAAATTCATGAGGTCTGATAATGATTATCGTCAAATTATTATGTCCAAATATTTTCGTCATTTTTCAACTCTCAGTCTGTCTTTGAAATTTTTCAAATATACTCAAAGGTCTAATTCAGGTGTCCAATTCTTGACAGCTTCCACAGAACACACGTGTGTATGTGTGTGTGTGTGTGTGTGTGTGTGTATGTGTCTTAAACCTTCTTTTAGATTTTCCACAACCTCTCTTACAATTGCTCTTTCGGGTTGCATGTGAACTCTGGTCATACTGGTCATCATAGGTCTTCTGGACCTTACGTATCCATTTTCAAAATAAATAAATAAATAAATGTGAATCACTATATCAGATAATTAAATATTTTCTATTTATTTTCAATTTTTGTAAATTATGTTATATTTAAAATTTTTGTATTTGTATGACAGTCTTGTTTAATTCCTTTCAGCTATTCAAAACTTTTTAAGGATTCTCTCTATGACTTCGCCAACTTGTTTTTTTATCTTTTCTTTTTTATACCTTAGGAAATAATAAACGGACAAATGGAAAATATTTTGAAAAAAAAAAAAAAAAAATTTTATAAAAGTTTGTATGTTTCGAATCTATTGATATATATTAATCGAAATTAAAAATTTACTTCATTTTCAATCTAAAGTTTAATTAAATTTCATTCACATTCTGTTGATTAGAAACTCGTAGCAAACATTAATTCTGACAGTTCCTGTGGAAATTGCTGATTAATAATTAATCCCCGGCCTTGATAATTGAGAGACAGGGGATAAATAGCTAAATTTATAATTGTCGATCTATTATTTCCTAACAATAAATGTCGAGGTGAAGAAAACGGACATTGTCCAAAAAGGTAATTTTATATAATTTTTTTTTACTTCTTTTTTCGTCATCTGAAGGCATTTAGACGGTCTCCTTATTTATTTATATTAATTGCTAGCCAATATAATATAAATAAATTTTTTTTGTTCAGGACGGGAAGCGAACCAGTGACCTTTGGTACGTGAAACGAGATCTCTTCCTCTGCACCAAGGGACAGAGCATTTTTTATAATGTTGATATAAATTTTATTGAATTAAAAAAAAATTGCCAAATATTTTTTATACATACGTAATTTATAAAATTTATGTTTATTCTGTATTTTATAATAGACTGAGGATAGTTTAAGGGATAAAATAATAAAAATACCAAATATTAAAAGTTAAAGATGCATAAAAAATTAAGTTGACACTAAAATTTAAAGAAATTCAAAAAGTTTGACTTCTCAAAGGCTCATATTTGAGAATAAATATTTCTTTTCGGCTAAATTAGTTAACATATTTGATGATATATTTCCTAGTGAGAGCGCATGGAACACTTGATGACAGGTGCCAGCCACAGAGCCACGTGGCTTTTAAGCGCGCGTGCTACGCACAGCCCCTCAAAAAAAGGGGGGAGTGCTTCGCGTAGTAAAAGGGGCGCGTGTGATAATCACGCATTTGTAGTGTGCATGTGTAGTCATGTCCTTGGTAGCTAATGAGTTCAATACAAACGAGGGCGTTCACTTGAAGTGCCCTTGGCGAATGCGTTCGGTTTGCTCGGGGTGCTCTCGGGGTGCTCGGGGCTGTTCGGGAGTGCTCGGCTTGTGCAATGCGGCGCACCGCGGCGACCCAGACCTATAAGGGCTCAATAGCGAAAATAGGGCCATTTCGAGAACATAGACAAGGCCGTGGGAAAACAACCATGTGGGGCAGGAATCAAGATGTTGCCCGCCCACCCAATTGTCATTACACCGCCGAGATTTATCTATCCATCATTTCTCCGTTCTAAAAAAATGTGTTGTTTTTCTTTGTTGTTTTTCTGGTAACCGGCTAATTATGTACTTTTCTTAATTAAGCCCAATTCAACTGGTGGGATGTCAAACCTCCCCTCCCTCTCACCGGAGAACGTGATTTTTGGCGGGCACTATAAAAATTCTCAAAACAATGACTTCCTTGTATAGCTAATTTTATTTTAATTTAAATTTTAGTTCCAAAGGCAATTTTACCTATATATTTGAGATATATTTTATATTAGAAAAATTCGTAACATTCATGTCCAATGGTGTCTCTCTTCCAAGATTCAGCAGTGCTTGGTCATCAAGCACGATCTTAATGGCTATTTCTCTTTATCTTGACCCACAGATGCAGACTTTTCATTTTATAAAATCATAATATAAATAATATATTATTATATACAGCACTGTTTCTCTAGCTGGAGACCCGCTCCCCTAGTCGAAAACATGAAAAAAAGACAAAAAATTAGAAAAAAAAAACTATTAAAATCAAAATAAGGAAAGATAAATACAAAAGGAAGTAAAAAGATTCAACCAACAATTAAAAAAGGGTAGGTAAATATGCAAGAAAGGTCAGGATACATCAGTGCACATAGGCGCTTTCAAATTAGAGGGAACAAGTTTAAAATGAAATAGTTAATTTTTTGATGATTTTTTTTCTAAATAATAACGTTTCTCAAACTATGCGTGGCGCTCTCTCTCCCCCGGTGTGGAAAATATTCAAAAGAAAAGGAATGTGTCATGCAAAAAAACAAGTGTTTGAGTAATGAGACTCGACAATGCAGAGTCTGAGCTGGCAATAATCCTAAAAAAATGGTCACATAAAATTATAGGAGAAATGGAGACGAAAAAAATTTTCAAAACAAAAAAAAGTTCCAAAATGTTTCGATTCCCATTTCAATAATAAAAGAGAGTGGTGAGTCCGGCGCTACAAGTCACCATTAAAAAAATTTAGGCGTGAATGAAAAGAACACTGATATACAGTATAATAAAAATATTTAATTTTCCCACTTCCTAGATCAATTAGTCTTAGTAAACACTAGCACCTCGAACAAACTAATAGGATTCCGATAAATAAGCCTATACGGCTCAATGAATTTTAATTATATATGTTTATAAGTGAGATATAGCTGGGCGGTGAAAAAAAAAGCTGCTGATTTTTCTTTTTCTCCGAACCCTTACACAAATTTAATTATATTTATTTTTAATATCCAAATATAAAGCATTAGATAAAGGATTCAATTTTAATTTTCCCCTTTTAGATTATTTTTAGTAAATATTTTTTTGCTACCCAAGTTGTTCTATACAAGTGTATACAAAAAGTTTCTCTAATTAGGATATGCGATTTTGAACTTTTAAGTGTCAAAGTTAAAAAAAAAAAATCTAAATTAATACATCAAATTTTCAAATCCCCTCTACTGGGAGCAATTATAAGAGGTACTTAGTTTATTAAGTCTCAGTAACGATCCGTTTAATGACCCGGAGATGCCGAGTTCGAACCCCAACCAAACGCAGAGCGTAAACACATTCTCCTACTGATCCTCTAATTAAGGACAAAAACTCCATTGCTGGCAAAAATAGTATCATAAAATTTCATTTACCCTTTACTTTAACGATTCCTTTAGGAAATTGTTAGGAATATTTTTTAATAAAATTGTTCTGTTAATATTTTATTTTTATAAATATAATAAATTTTAATTTTAATCATAGCAGTATATCCCCGATATATTTTTTTCTTTTTTATTTGTTAACCTAACATCACTTTTAGAAATAAATATCGCAACCTCTAAGTGCAACGACATCATGACGCGACACTAAATAGTCATTCAACAGCCTCTTATGGCAAATATTTTTGGAATATATCAATAATATATTGTTTTAGAAGATATCCGAAATGCTTTTCTAATTATTTAAATTGAAGTTATATGACTGGGTAAAATGTTAAAAAGGACGAAAAATATAGAAGGCAGCCTGAGTTATTTCATTAGTATTTTATATATATATATTACAACGACCGCTGATGTTTTAGTTCGGATTTAAACCATTTTGTGACCTACAAAATATGGAGCACAATACATATACACATTATTATTTACAATAATATTATTTAACAATTTTATATAAATTCCAAACCTGTGTTTAAGCCGTTATGGTTATGTAAAACTATCGAATTATTTAAATTAAGTTATTCACAAAAATTTTATTTTACCAAGAATGCTAGAAGCATTTTATGGTTATTGAGAGTTATTAATAAATTTATCTATTTAGAAAAATAAAATTTTTTTGAATAACTTCTTACTTTCTCTTTTAAGTTTTATAAAATATATAATGAGAAAATATTGCAAAAAAAAAAATCGATATCGAGATTTCAATAGAAAACGGAGGTCTCTTGAAAAAATGGGTCTTGCAAAATGTTCAGCTGTTGTTCTTCTCTCTGTCCAGACCCGGCCTATAAAATTGTTAAATATTATAACAAATAATATGTATAATATATATTATGCTCTATACCTTGTAGCTTCTAAGATGGTTCATAAACGTCAGTGGTGGTTATACCTATAAATATATAGCTTAATATAATAATGAAATAACTCAGGCTTCATTCTTCTATATTTTTTAATAATTTAAACTTTGAAATATTGACAATACTTAGCGAGAGAGGCCGATTTATATTATATTAATATCCCACTGAATCCTAAGCAAACTGCAAAATTAATAGATGCGAAATAATGAATTAGAGGAATTAATTTTTAATAGAAGTGAGATTTTATAACTGATTGCCTGCTCCTTCCTCCATTGATTAATACAACAGCCACCTTACCTTTCAATAGTTCCATTAATAATTTAATAAATATCGATAGGCAAACATAAATTGTTTAATTAATGATTTAATTTCCTTTATCAGAAATCTGCCAAGGAATATGATTACTCTTTGACCGTTCATCTATAATTTCTACCTATTACATTAGGTATTCAGCTAGAAATAATTAAGCCATTTCACCCTACAATTCTCTCAAGTTCTTGATTTAATTTCCCAAATTGATTTTTTTATTAAAATATAATCAAAGAAACATTTTGTAATAATTAAACTCAATGTTAAATGTAACATTCGAACGTTCAAATTGGATTATAAAATTAAACTTTAGACAGTTGATTGATGAAGCTCTTTCGTTTTCCTTATTGCTGACTTCTGATCTATTAATGGAAGAAGTTTAAGGACTAGAAGATTTCAGAGATTAATTTTCCCTGAGTTTTATTCAAGCAAATAACAGAGCGAGAGAGAAAAAGAAAAAACTTAATTTAAACTATTTAAGATTATTTACAACTCTAATTTTTTTTTTCAAATTTAGATTATTAAAAGTAAATTATTTTCTAAAAGAATCCTTAGAAAAACGACACTTATATAATAGTATAAAAAAACCTAACATTCTTAGTTAGTTTATCTTAAGTTTAGTCATGAGTTTAAACAAAAAATAATGGAAAACATTTTCCATATGTCTCAAGAAAAACATTTTTTTATTTAGAAAAAAATGGTTTAATTGTTTTAAAAGCCCAAAGAAAAATAATTTTATTATGTTTCACACGATTTTAAAGATAAAACATATTTATCAGGACTGAGACAAGGGCTTATTTAGAGGAGCATATTCCAAAAGGCTGAAATATGTAGACCTCTAGTAAAAGGATTGAGTTAAATAAAATGTAAAAAAAAAAACGAACTTTATCACCTATTATTCTTAGTTTGTCATCCCTCTTACTAATGAGAATTGATGTGAATTTTTAACTAAAATCTCTAAGTCATAACTCTTAAAAATAAAGGTATCGAAAAATAATTTTTTTTATCTTTTATACTGTTACAATGATTTATTTAGAGGGTTTCACTGCAGATGATATGGCATATTTTAATATTTTTATTCTATATAAATTCCTATATAAAATCGACAATGAAAAATTTTTACATATAATAATCAAGTGTAAGTAACAGTAAGATAATGAAATTTCTATTCCGCTGACCTCTTTTGCCGGCTCCTGAAGGGCGAGGACCATAGATTGTGGAACGTAGTTCTATAAAATATGAAATGAGATTTTTAATTATTATTTTCTTAATAAATAAATTTTTCAAATACTATTATTTTTGAAATACGTAGAAATATTTTATAAAGGAAGAAGTGCTCTATTTAATTAAGAGTGAGCACATTCATTGCGCCCATATCATATCTCTATAAAATATGTTTTTCCGTCCCATCTCTATTTATTTGATTTTGAATACAATTTTTTCGCAAAAAGTTCTCACTCTGTTTTGAAAAAGATTGAAAAATTCTTACCTATATAATACAACCTATAGTCTTTTCTAAAATTCAATAATATAAACTCTTCCTAGGGATAGATACATAATGATAAATAGTATATTTATTTTTTTCCAAGTTTAGCTTGGAAAACATCGAGAGAACATAAAATTAACTAACTTCCCTATCCAATACAATCTCTAATATATCTCTCTTATTAGCTTAATTAAATTAAATATTAACCCATGCCCGAAAAATTTATATATATATTATATGTTATTATTATAAAACAATAAAACATACTTCCCCCCCCTTTTTTTTTCTCCCTACAAGAGGTGTCAGCGTTCTTTCCTACTATCGATCCAGTCCATCTTGGTTTATTATTTTCTTTAATATTAGAGAAACATTCAAAATCGTATTAGTATTCCTCACCTTATCCATAAACAAACAACTCTATGTGTTTTGGAGTTGAAGCTTTCATAGTTGTTATCGTTAATAAATAAATTACATTTTCGGTTTCTTAGTATAAAATACGTTTTGGCCTCTCATTATAAGACCTTCATCAGGTACAATTCAGAAAAAATAGCAAAGTTTTGCATCTAGATCTACATTCTAAAGTGAGGAGAGGAGCCATCTTGTGGCTGCCACAATATGACCTCAGCGCCATCTTGACTGCACAATCAATTATGACGTTTTTACAGTTTGACACGAATTCAAAATTTTTAAGTTTGAATTTTCTAATATTTAGATTTTCCAATGTTTATAAAAATTAAAGGAAAAAATCCAATTTATTAATTAATTGATACTTTAGTAAATATAATTAATTATTAATTTATACAGTGGAGGATGTGAAGTTAAAGAAATTCGTTAGAAATTTGGAGTCTTCCTATGCTAGGAAGTCACAGTTGGATTTCGTTCTTGTGGGGCATATATCGAATCACTCGTCATTACTCTAATTGATTGGGTAGTAACAGATAGTATAAATTATATAGCTGAATAATAGTATCGTAAATAATTAATTAATTGAATCGTTTTAAAGTTTAAAAATGGTTTTAAAATAATGTCAAAAGAGAGAAAGATATTTTTGATATTATGACCGAATGAAAAACATATCCTTTGACAAAATCAAGAATATACCAATATCAGAAATTCAATTTTGGGGCTAATTTTTTCTCCATCAAATTCATCATAACTTAATAATAATAAAAATTTAGCAATCCTAAAATTTAACTTTTTTTTTTTTTTATTAAAAAAAATCAAGGGGGCACCCGGAATTGAACCAGGGACCTCTCGATCTGCAGTCGAATGCTCTGCCTCTGAGCTATACCCCCTTTTGATTAATACTATCAATTTATTGAATAATATTTTACAGGAAGTTAAGGAATAGTGTAGGCGAACCAGAATGATTCATCGTCAGATAAACTCTGAGAGTTCGATGTTTGGGTGGATAAAAGTGAAAACAAATTATCTTAAAGGTCAGCTATTTTTATAATATTAGCAAAATAATATTATTTAAGATTTAAGGGAGGAAATCTACTAAAAATAAAAAAAATTAAAGTTTATTAATATAGTGTAATTGAATCACATGAAATAGTTCTCTAACTCTCATTTGACTCTTGTCTCATTAACTTTAATTCAATTTTGAAATTTTTGTTGAAATCATATTAAGTTACCTTTTAAATAATAATAATGCATTCTAAATTATTTTGAATATTTATTTCTTTAATAGTAGTAGTATTAGTAGTAAATAGACTTTCTGAATTGGCTATTGATGCTAAATAAGGAAATGGTAAGATTGAAAGCAACTTAATACCATCATACATCATATGATTAGGTAGGTGGTGGATTTGCATTTTAACAAAATGAAAAGGCTAGAGATTAGCTTCCAAAACATTTCGTGCACTCATGAGGATTGTCTGGATTTGGAGGGTTTGGAGTTAGGAGGGACACACGATCCAGGCATTCTTCACACTTGTGTAACGTTAGTGGTTCCTCTCCTCACAAACATATTTTTTTATTTTGTTAAAATGCAAGCGCAACAACTAATTAAATTTCTTGAACTCGGTATCAAACCAATTAAATAACTAACTACAATAAAATGATGTTCGATTCCATTTTTTCAATTTTCTACTCCATAATTAATCTATTTGGTGCTTATTTTATAATTTTAACCTAAATTTTCGAAATAACGTTTTTTTCAATTTCTTGAAAATTTCGTTTTTAATTTCTATTAGCACAGACTTTGACATAGATCACTTTCAAAATTATCATTAAATCAAATCTATATATTAATATAATAGGAGAGTCAGAATTTTTGTTTACAAGGTGGGGGGGGGGGGGGGTCCAGAACTAGCTTTTTCTGCTTGGGCATTTAGAGTTGCTCTGTCCTTTTTTCTTCAATCCTTATAGATTTCGCTTATTAATATCACAGAAAAACAGTTCCAATTGAATAGTTATAAAGATGAGAAATCTGATGCATGAATAAATTTCCTATTTGAACCTCTTTACTTTCTTTAAACTTATTCAAACTTCATATTGCTCATTATTATTTCATATAACTGTATACTGGAGCTATTTTTCTAAAAAATTAAATAAGCAAAAACAATATATGGATTATAATAAAAATTACACTATTTTGAGTAAAACCTTTATGATAAAAATCTTTTTGATATTTTTAAATTATTAATAGTCAAATTTTCCTAAGAATTGTATGAAATTTTATTAAATTGAAAAAATTGTTTATAGAAATTTTATATACGTATCATATCACACAGAATAAAATATTCCTTGAAAAGGTATAGCCTTAAAAATCCCTTGTTCAAAATGAGAATCGATTTTAGCTCCTCTTTTCTCCTATATATTAAATTACCTTTCGAAGAACAAATGCTTAATCCGTGAGCTCATTATTTTAGCGGTATTATTTCAGTAAAAATTAAATTATATTTTTACTGAATAATTGAAAGAATAAATCAATATGAATTCAAAAGATTCCTTAAACTGATTAAATTCAAGCTACGAGTAGCTGTAATTCTAGTTAATTAAAGGTAAATAAGTAATAACTATAAAAAGTATCTCACCTGAGGCAATTATTTTATTTGATAACTTAACGCATAATACTATTCACATATTTGTTTACATTTCTTGATTAGCAAAAAAAAAAAAAATGCTTATTCTTTCTTATATGCATATAAATTAATTTATTTGGCTTGAAAGTGAGTCAAAAATACCATTTTTCACTATAGTCAGAGGAATATTTTAAATTCAGAAACGGTCATCTTGTTATGAAGACTAATTAATTACCTATGGGCATAAAAATTCTACCATGAGGTGCATAATTTGGTTTATTTTTTTGCTTACTGGAATGTAGGCCACACAAATGACCAACTCACTAAAGGATCGATTTAGGGCTCCATAGCTCTCTCTAGAACGGACCATGCATTCTCAGGTGTTAATTTCTAAAGAGGAATAAGAAGGCAGATTGGAGTAAAAAGTAGCCCTTGGATGCCAAAAACCGAAAGGAGGCGTTTCGAAGGGAGTAGATAGAAAGTGCCATGTGGTGATGAGTATATTATCAAATCATACTCATAATAAACTCATATGTCACTCATTATAAAAGAAAATATCATATACACCTACTTATGACAACTTTGGGCCTAACCACAAATAGCCAATAAATGACTAAAGATGACCAAAAAATTTTGTCCGAAACTCCTTTCGGCTTTTGGCATTCTAGGGCTTCTTTTTGCTGCAATCTGTCTTCTTATTCCTTAATAGGCCTTCAACAGCAACTAATTATTCTAAAGAGGTTTAAAAACATGCCTGGTCCGCTCTGAACTCTGAACCATTTAATCAAAAAAAATTGATTTTTTGCTTTTTCTACCAGCAACCAAATACCAACTGAATGCATGGTTTATAATTTCTGATTAAAAATTCTGTAGAAACGTAAGAATTTGATAGAATATTTGTGACAGTACCCTCCTGTCAATATTTATTTTATTTAAAAAAAAAAAAAAAATCAGTAAGTATTACTAATATGGTTCTTTTTTAAAAGATTGAATAAAATTATCTCTCACGATGTGCTTATTATCCTGACATAAATAAAGGGAATGAAAATCTTTTTAGTTTCATTTTCTCCAAAAAATTAATCCCATCCAATATTTTTACGACGAGCTTTGATTAGACTTTTGTGTTTAAAGTTTGATGAAATGAAATCTTTATTAAGTCAACTTACTTTTTGTTTGAATTCATTTATGCATAAATCGATATTTAATTAAGTTCTATATTCTATTAAATAAAGGAGTAGTTTAAAATGCCATCGTTCAATCAAAATAATTAACATATTTATTGTAAACATTACATAATATTTAATAAACACGCATCCTATAATAAATCGATATTTTATTAAATGAAACAAATTAATAATAAGGCTAATATTATTGAATCTTAACTCGTTTTAATTAATTTTTGCAAGCCCAGAGGTTAGAGGTATTGACATTGTCACTATTGATAACCTTCAAAGCCAATGGATCCCAGACAGTCCGATTAAAATTTATTTCAACAATTGGGATATTAATTGGTTTAAATAAATATGCCTAGATAATTCATATCGTAATAACAAAATATAAATGTATCGCCTATATTGTCACATATAGCGAAAAGACTTTAAAAAAAATTAGTTTTTGCCGGCGGGTTTGGTCAGAGAGAACAGCCACCAAGATGTTTGTT
>JAAAKE020004786.1:0-29156 GCA_010014785.2 Anisolabis maritima
TTTTATTTTTAAAATTATTTTGGTGATGTTTATTTGGGGGGGGGAGTGGTGTGGGGTTTGGGTGGTTGTTGTTGGGGGGAGGGGGGGGGGGGGGGGGGAGGGGGGGGCAAGTGTCTTTTGCTATGGGTGATGAAAGCAGAAACCATTAATTTCTCACAAGAAAATATAAAAACAAAAATTTTGTTCATTGGATTATAAAAAATATTTATCCAAGCATTTGTGGCCTCATAAATTTATCACTAAGCTTGGATCATGGAACAATGGAACACTCTAGAATCACATCATCATTCCTTAAAGCAAATACGAGATGAGAGCATACCTTAGAAGAACGGGAGCGTTCTAAGTACCAGAACTTGACATGGCGATTACCGACGGTGACAAAATAGGAGCCATTCTCTGCAAAAGATACGGCCTTCACCTTGGCAGACACTTTATTGGAAGCGACCTTCACGTGGGAGCGCCAGTCCCACACGTTGACGATCATGTCGTGTTGGGAGCCCACAGATACCACATACTTGTGCACCGGAGAGAACGCCTACAAAAATACCAAGAGAGGGGTGTTTTCTTCATTTACATTATCTATAATTAATAAATATTTAACATTTTTCACATATAATAAAGAAGAGAAAAAAAAAAATTATTGGAACTGAAAAAATTAGTAAAATTGCAAAATGGGATATTTTTGAAGGTAAAATATCGAAAATCGTGAATTTCAAAAAAAAACTCTTTGTCAAAAGAAGCAAATGGATGAAATTAATTTTTTTCTCAATCAGTGTATTACAAATACTATAAATAATAACAAACGTGATAATATTTAAAATAAATAAAAGTTTATAAAAGACATAATTCATTTGAAATAAGCAATTACATCAACTTTCCCTAAGTTTTGTTTACATGAATCTCATTCACTTTGTATAAACACGCAATTTCTAGTATTTAGGCTCTTTGCCAGGTACCAAAAAATAAATCAGTCTTATAAGTGAGATATAGCTGCAGATCAATTTGTGTAAGGGTTCGGAGAAAAAGAAAACCAGCCACTTTTCTCAGGTCACTATACACCACTTTATTCAGCAAATCTTACTATCGAATGCTGGTCTCACGTTCCTCCTAAGCCGCTAATGCAAAACGGCAAAGAAAAGTAAAATAAAAATATTTTTAACGCTTCTTATTCAGTGAATTGTATTTAATGGGCTTCTCTGAATATTTGTGGGTGTGTCTTGAGCCTATAACAATACTTCATTTGAGAGAGAATGATCCAATTTTATGGTCAATAGAGTATTTTTTTGTTTGTGCTTCCGGTAAATCGTTGTTATTTTTGCGCACAACAGTGGGTGTAATTCATGAACTTCCGAGATTAAATTTACTTTAGACATCAATTAAGAGAGGCTATCAGAGATTGGGATCCTGAGGCCTTCTAAGATCTTCTATGAGGCCTTATTTAGTATGTTTTTCCTCTTAAAATTTTGAAATTTTCATTTCAATAAAAATTTATTTATTATACTTATAATTATATATTTTTTTTAATTTTGCGTTGTTATAAAATTGTAAATGGATGTATAATGATGAGGATATCGTAAATTAATATGTTTTACTTCGTAATTAGTAAATGCAAGGATCGGTGCGGCCATTCCACTATTTCCAGAAATGAATAAGGACTTTGATTTAAAAAATAATGCCCATTCCTCACCTATATTATTAAGCTTTTATGATAGCTCAATCTTTGGAAAAAAATAATTAGATAACTTTAGAGGCAATGATTTAATTATTAATATTCTGCAAGGTAAAGTTCTCGGAAAGAAGGGGAGAGGAACCCCTAGAAATTATCGAAGTGCTAGAATTATGCAAGTATGTCACCAGATGACCAAAATAAAAATATGATAATTTTAGTAATGGCTTAGTGAATTAAGTAATTTTTTTGTCCTACGTTTCCATAAAAAGTAAAAATTAATATTTAAGATTTTTCCAGGGTCTTTCAGATATGGTTAAGGGAGGAGGAGCCCGCCCCCATCCCCCCTCCCCTGTGCCTTACCTGAATACGAATCATACACTTACGGAATGCAATCATTAGAATAACCACCTGCCTATTTATTTTATTTCTGATTAAAAAATATTTTTAGCGAATCTATATATAAAAAGATGGATAATTTCCAAAGGGAATATTATCCTTTATAAATCAACAATTAATTATTTCTAATTAAGTTTATTTTTGTTTATTTCTTATTTCCAATTAAGACTAATAATTAATAATTAAATTTAAGTTCTCTTTAATGGAAGTGAAATGAGATAATAAATACATTTGTGAGTAATTATCACAGAGAAAATAATAAAACGGTATCAATATTTATTTTTATTTATTTATTTATTTTTTGATGCTTCATGAACTCAAGTTAATCTATTGTTTGATAATCAATTCGTTTGTAAATTTTATATTTTTATATATTAAACGGATCTATATCTTATCATTTTTATCTTTTTATTTACGAATTTAATTTAATTTAATTTACGATTTTGATAGTGAATCTTATTTTCTTTATTTTCAGGTGGGAGAGAGAATTTAAAGGAAGGTGAACTTTAAAAAAAAGAAAAGAGAGAGGCCCTTCAAGACAAAAAAATTTAAAATTTGGAAAAAGGGGTAGAACTTAAAACTTAGTCCCATAAAAGCCATATTTTTTATTGTATCAATCAAAAGCTAAAATAATTTAATTTCATTCTTGGGAGAGGGCAGGTTCAGTCAAAATAAAAGCCTTTATACGCTTGTCGATCTCGGAGACGTTTCGAGACAAATTTATTATCTCATCCTCAGTCCAAAAAAATCGATTGTTAATTAATAATTAAATTTAGCATAAAATTAGTCTTTATATACATATGTATATTACTATTACAATGAATATTCTCACAGTGATAGTAAGAGAGAGAGTATCACTGGCTGAACCTGCCCTCTCACAAGAATAACTGTTTCACTCAGCCACCAAATCTCTTCTATTCATTTCATTTTAGTTTAGTTTCCCTCCGTAAAATAGTATTGCATTCAATTGTGTACAAGAAATAGTCCCAAACAGTTTATAGTTTACACTTCAATTGAAAAAATTCTACTCGTTGTCCGGGATCCGACACTTATGGGCCCGAAGAAAGATTGTCAAAACGTATTTTTTGGATTATTACTGGCTAATGGGTTTTCAAATAACGCACTATAACACCGTAAAAAACCATTCAAGGTCATTTAATAATACCCCATGAAAATAATCATCTTTCTAATAACATTTCTTAAATACATTTTTTTTTAAAATAAATTTAATAATTAAATTTTAATTTAATTCCGCAAATATTCGTTAAAAACGTAAACCGTAAAACTTATAGACGACTAGGGAGGGCCACTTATATACTATCTAATTTCTTTTTGAGGGTAGAGAGGCGAATTAAACGGCGGGCGAAATGAGCGGCCGGTCAGGGCTCAGGAGACCGCAAGGGACCTCAAGATTCTTAATATTTCCCTAACAATAAAGTACAATATAAGAATGTTGAAAGGAAAAATAAATATATTTATAAAATAATATCGACGAAATATAAACTTAGTGATTTGAAATCTAATGTAAGGAATCTAAAACTAGTGATAGTGATTTAAATGTAAAGATTATAAAAAGGTAAAATAATTCATTATTGTCATTATCTTCTTTTTTTGATTAGGCCCCTAATTTAAAAAATATATCATTAAAATGAAAATTATTATGTATATTGAGAAAGTTATGAATTTAAATTAGTTTAACACCCTTCAAATTTTACCGCCCACAGGCCGCGAGTAAGGTAATCCGCCACTGGGTACTTTATACTAATATCAATATATATATAAATATTTATTACAATCAATATTATATTACAATCAATAAAAAAATTTGTCCTAAATAATATCTACAGCAAAAAATTTTACAATAAAGAAAGTATTATTAAATCCCCTCCTCCAACAACTTTAGGAAAAAATTTATTGCATTTAAATTTAAATAAATTAAATCAAAGTATAATAAAATACCTTTCTAATATTTCATAAAAAAATTTTACCTCATTTAGATTTATAGGAATAAAAAAAAGGTGGGACGTTAGACATCACTGATCTAGAATATCAGCTGACCTAGATTAATCCCTTTTATTTAAAAGAGAGACGATGGAAGATACTTTATTTATTTGTCATCAAATAATAAAATTTCAAATAGTTCTTTAAAATTTGAAATTGGAATAAAAAGACAAAGGAATGGCGATGATTGAAAATTTATCTAAAAGACAAATAAATCCAAGTGTTTAAGATTTTCAATATACAAGTAGCTAATAATAATGTCTAAAAATATGTTTGAGAGATTAGATCAGGATATAAAATTTTTTTTAAACAAAAGTAGTTCTAAATGATGAATCTTTGATTAAAAACTTTTATATAAAATTCAAAGAGCAAAAAAAATTAACACTAATGTGTATACTATCCCCCTCAAAAATAATTGGGCAACCTATATCTTTTGTTTCGTCTTAATGGATAATTAGAAGAGCTACATGCAATCCGAAAATAATAAATTTAATAATAGGTAAAACATTATGAAATTTGTTGATTTCGAATTCCATGTAGCTCTTCTAATTATCCATTAAGACGAAACAAAAGATATAGCTTGCCCAATTACTTTTGAGGGAATAGTATATTAACCGAAATTTTGAAATTAAACAATATATATTCGAAATTATCTTGTAAATTATTTATTCTAATCTAAATATGTAATACTTTTATTTTATGTTTAAAAAAGGACCTTATTTTGACAACAATAATGAAATTTTGCCAACTCTAAGTGACTTGGAGGGAAGAACTCTGAAATGTATTTTTTTTTTTTAAATCGTTTTTTCTTAATAGTACACTTACCACACAATTGATGCCATATTTGTGGCCAGGGAATTCTGCCACTTGGACAGCCCCGACAGCTCCTGGTTCGGTGGGTAATTCCCAGAGCCTCACAGATGGTAAATGTCCACTCTCGCCGGTTACCAAGTAACGCCCATCCGGCGAATACGCCACCGATGTGATTGTTTTGCGACATGTATTCACGATATGTGTCTGACGATTTTTCCGAGGATTGTATACCACCACAGTACATCTAAAACAGAAAAGAGAAGAAATAATTTCAGTTTGGATGTTAGATAGAGAGACTAAAATAATGAAATTTTAATACCAGTATTATTATTATATATATATAAAAACAAACTCTAAAGTCAGCATGTATGCACTATCAGCAAAAGACAATCTTCCGGTTATGTTATTTTTTATGTTATTTTTCCTTGGAAACATTTTAAATTAAAATAACTATTTATTGGATTTTAGAAATTTTATTTAAAGGCAAAGTGAAGACTGGTCTGCTCAAAAGACAACCCCATTTAAATAAAATTTTGATTAAAACTAGAATTTAGAAGAGAAAACTCTAGCAAAAAGGAAATCGCACACAATTCTATAAATGTGACTTATGAAAGGATTTTCACTTGATTCCAAATACGCTACAAATTAGCTCTATTTTTTTGCTCTTTCTTTAATAAGAAATTTTTTGTTGGTTATATTTACCTTTTCCATTCACATTGGCTAATCCATTCCCCCCTCCTAAAGTATTAATGTATAAAATATCAAATTTATTTTCAACTTAATAAAATACGTTTCGGTCTCTTTTTTTGTGTCTTCTATAAGAAACATCAATCAAGAATATATTTCCAAACATTTCTAGGGCTCATAATAATATACCTATTTGTATTATAATCCGATCCAAATAAAATTTTAACAATTTTTAAAACGTCCATAGAAAATCAGAATTAAAAATATAAAGCGTTTAGTTCCGGGCAGAAAGAAGATATTATTAAAAAAAAAAAAACAACCATAATAAGCCATGGGTATGATTTAAATGGAAAAATGGACCAAAGGAAATCAAATCCTTCCTCTTATTTAGATTTCGTTCATCTCCAACTTTCTATTTTAAATGCGTGATACGTGTGGGCCCTTTTTTTTCTAATCGAAATTATTGAAATGATTGAGCATATAAAATTTCATGCACGGAGTGTTGGAATCGAATAACAACAATTTTGTTCTTGATAGAAATTCGTACAAAAGATAATTTTTTTTTTTTTATGTGGCCAGAGGGAATAATAATAATAATAATAATAATAATAATAATACAGAAAAAGTTTGAAAAACGAATTAAAAAATTTAAAATATTTTATTTATTTTCTTGATTACATCAACTTTTAGTTCATACCACCAAAAGGAAATAATGTTCTTCAGGATAAAAAAAATATTTAATTTGCTCTCTCCCATGTAATGTCGATTGCTTTGTTATTTTTTAATGGATAGCGAATTTTTAATTGGTTAATTCATCATAAAAAATTTTTTAATTAACTTGTTACCTTTGTAAAAAAAAATCTTATGGAAGTTATTGAATAAATTTTTACTTTTACTTTAAAATACATATAAGAAAGAATATTTGATATATCAAACATAATCCAATAGGGCAGGAATGGAGAAACTTTTTTAAAGGAAATGCCATATTAATTTTCGGAAATAGTGAAAAGGCCCCCTGATCCTTCGAGTCATTACTTGGGTAAAACATAATAATTTTCAATATCCATTATAATACATCCACCTACATTTTATATAGGGTGATTCAAAAATTTTAAATCGCCCTCTATATTTTGTTGTTCGGACATATCTGTTTTGATCACTCTTGTTATCTATTATAACTCCGATTTGGCTTAATTTAATTAAATATGGACGGAGGCTAAATGGCCTCAGATGCCGAAAAAGAATTAAAAATAACTCATATTTGTTAATATTGGATTCTCTTTTTCTTTATATTACTATTGTAAGGTAGACACCTAGCAATCATGAAAAAGTTTTATCAAAACGGAGAGCTCACTCACTCTTTTTAATAACCTGTTACTGCATAATTCTCTCACTTTTGATAATAAAAACTTTTTCCAGATTAAAACGCGTTGCTCGGTAATGTACCACTCCATGGCACTATAAAAAAAAAAAACAGTCAATAATAAGAAATTGGAGTTATAATAGATAACAACAATGATATAAACAGTGTTGTCAGCTGAACAAAAAAAAGTCAGATGATTCAAAACTGGCGCACTTTTTGAATAAACCTATATCATAACAAAATATTAAAAAAAATATAATTACAAAGAGAATTAATAACTTTCCAAATTTCTATTGAAATGAAAATTATTATTTTATTTTACATTATGGATTATATGAAAGCTGTAAAATAAAATTTCAAAATTTCAACAGAATAAATTAACTATAATATAAAGATTAATAAGGGCGCAAAGAAGATCTGTAGGTACTCCATCTCTGTACTAGGGTATGCATATTAAAAATTTTAATTTGTTTATAATAATATAAATCTAAAGATTTGGACAAATAAACTTAATGGCATTATTACATAGCTTCTAATTCTTTCTTGTATTATAATTTAATAAACAAGTAACTCCTTTTTTTAATGATAAGGATAATCCATCCTTTGACTTAGAGTAATAGTTGTAGTGAAAATCTTTAAGAGCAATACAAAAATTAAAAGAGCGTATCAAATATACTCATTGAGAATTATTGCATTCCTAAATGTAATAAACGACCATATCGAGGTGAATATAATTTACATATATTAGCTTGTATCTTAACTACTATTTCTTAATCATATAATAATAGCAATTCTTTATTAATCTTTAAAGAGGCAAGCAATTAGTTCGGAATTGAGAATTATTATTAAAAAATGAGAGGGAGTATTACACACTTTTTCTTACGGAATTTTAAAGTGTTTTCGTTTTCTTGTTATTTATGTGATTTTATTTTACTCAATCTTCCTAAACAATTCTTACAATTAACTCTCAGTAAACTGGAACCTTCACAAACACTAGAAGGCTAGGTTGATCATTGTCTTTGTCTTACATATTCAAGTGTTTACAAATTTTTAAAATTCTCAAATGATCCTTATATATAGCTGATATACAAACTTCTGGTTTAGATTGTACAGGGAATTTAAAAAGAAAAACCCTCTGAAAGCTTCTGTTCTGATAGACAAATGATACGATAGGTAAAACAGTTCGTCCCCTTTTATAATATTAATTTTTAATAATACAATATCACTAAATTACAACAAGGAAAAAAAAACAAAAGGAAAAAATCGGGACTGACCTCCCATCAACTTTCTCGTATATACATGTATAGAGAAAATAGTTTTACTAGTATATTATTAACATCTAAATATATCTGCCTTTATTTGACCCACCTCTGTGAAATCATATTAGAGTTATCATGATTAAAGTAAAGTACCACTTCCGATTGCCGGGAATAGCACAAAGTTTGAAAGGGATCTATGATTTTACTGTAATGCAAATATGTAAAATTTGGTTGATCTAAAGTGTGCTCGCTTTAACAAATCTACAGACCAAGACATAATTCGAAAAATGGTGTTTTCGGATTCGAAACGTCAAGAACAATCAAAATCTCGAAATCGAATTTTTTTTTACCTGTATTACGAGAAAGTAAAAAAGGCATTTAAATTATTAATTAAAAAAATGAGCGAATGCATAATTTTAAAATAGATTCTGAAATTAATTCTAATAGAATTTAAGAATACAATCTATTAACGGTTTTGAAGCTACCTTTTAGATAGCTAAGCGTACCCGATGCAGGGGCCTTAAAGGTGAGTTTTTCTCTTGCAATTCACTGTATAATATGAGTTTACCAAAACGGATATTGAGTCAAAATAGAGATAACCCTTGAGTATTATCTGTATCGGTGTGGCTGCTTCCCATAATGCCGGAATTACACCTGCCGAGTGCTGGGTCGGGACACTCGCTTTGTGAGTCGATCGAGAAACTTTTTGGAGAATGGAAGTGATTGGAAGAGATAATGGACGACTTCGGTGAGATCAGTTTCAAGTGTACAGTAAACAAGGTTCGCGACGTAGGAAAGGAGTTAAGGAGTTTTTAAACGCTGGATCAACTTGATCATAGCTGCCTTAATGCACTTTACTAAGAGTTCAATGAGTACAAATCCATTCTTGACTTTGCATCTTCGATGAAACGACGATATTTAATTTTATTATAAACTAAACATTATCAATAACAAATTGGAAAAATTCGCATTTCTGCAAAATAATAACATTCAAAAAATTTATTTCAATAATTTTGGGACCAATTAGATATTAATATTCGATATATGCCTCGAGATTTTTTTACATAGTAAATTTAATCATTACTAGTCATTTTTGCTGGTGGATAAATTGACCATTTGAGCGCCGGGAATTGAACCCAGGATCTCCAGCCTTTCCCAGTGCTTCCTTTGCACCCAGCATTTGACCATATTAGCAAACAAAATATATTATTTTTTTAAAATTAATAATATTTTTATTATTTTCGTAAAAGAAAAAAATCCGACATCAGAGGCCACTCTTTGGGAATTTATGCTCTAAGTTTGAGAAAATAAATTTAATAAAATAAGCAAAAGGATCGTTGAAATTCTACTCACATGAATTGAAGAGGTGTAGCATTTCTAGGTAAAAAGTACGCATAAATAAGAGAAGAGTTGGATTAGTAAAGAGGATCTTCAGCAAGAGAAACACGTCGCTTTGCTGACAGAAATGTTGAAGCATTGATCAACGAGGGTTATACCGATCAATACGAGAGAGAGAGAGAGATATGGACCCCTGTCCAAATTTATAATTTAGGAGGCATAATTAGCTGGATTGGATAGCAACTAATTATTTTGAACAATGGGTAATTATAGTCGACGGATACAAATATGATAAAATAAAATACCCTTAGGTTATTGAAAAAAATTAAGATTAAAAAAAAATATTTCTTTAATTAATGTTCTCAATCAATTTACTTGAAATGTTCTTCAATAATTTAATTAAATATTCCAAAAAAATTGGAATATAAAATAAATGAGACTTCCGGCTTAGTGATATACGCCAAAAGTTGATATAATTAAGTAGATAAATAAACAAATATATTATATTAATAGTAAATATTACTATTATATAAATATTATAGTAGAGTAAATATTAGAAATATTTTAGAGGTAAATGGACCTTTGGAAGAATGAGAAAACTCATTCACATTCAAAATGTCAAATTTGGTATGATAACAATACCTTCCACTATTAATTAGCCTATGAGTCGGTATCTAGATCATTGAACATTTCTGTGCGTTGGTTACTTTTAAATTAAATAATTTTTTTTACATAGTCAGGGATTCTTTATTTTTTTATAATTTCTCTTTGTTTCACTCTCCTTGTCTGCGTGTATTTAAGTAATTAATGTTAATGCTCATTATTTAAATGAGTGGACTGATTTAGATGAAATTTAATCTTTCTAGAATCTAGAATTTTAAAAATTAAATTCTCAAATCACGTACATCATTTCATCCGTCCAATTAGAAACTTCTCTCCAATGATGATTCTTGTAAGGTGATATGATGTTAGTCGAAATGATCGTGGCTTTATAGGCCTTTTAATAATCTCGATTGTTATCAATAAAAAAAATAATCAACTAGTTTGGGGAACGTGAGGATCAGAAAAATTTTTCAGAGAGGGCCCAACATAAAATTTGGCTAGATCGAGAAGGGGAGAGGGGCAGGGCCCCTTGTATACCTCCCTACTTGTGTCAAAAATGTTTTTAAATAGTACATTTACCCTTTGAAACATGGCCAAACATTTTTAAAAAAATATGTAATTGTTTTGTAATTGATCAATGACTCAATCGGATTTCTATGTAAACTTTTCTATATAAAAATTTGAAATGATTTATATATTAAAAAAAAAAAAAATGTGGAATGCGTTCCTCATTTTTATCCCTCCCAATACGCCTCATCAATATGTGAGGAACCCGACGACGAGGGTCGAGGGTGTTACGAAATTGATTAATAACAATAACTAAAGAAAACAAATTTATGTATGAATATATGAATATGTAATTGCATTGCCTTTACAAAAACAATCCAAATAGTTATTTATTTTATTATCCGAAAATTGTAGGTCAAAATGAATAAAAAAAAAAAATCCTTCAAATAAAACAAATGGCATTAAGCAATAAATTGATTAAAACTTGTCAGTAATTTAACCTGAATTTTTCAAATATTTATTTAAAAAGCTCTTGGCATTATATAGAATTTAAGATTTTGAGCACAAAAGTCAAGATTTTTTTTGCATGTCTTTAAAACAAGTTTTCTTTTAAATAAATAAAACGACGAATATCTGAAAATTTATTTGGAGAAATTAAATGGAGACATTTTGAAACTTTTTTATTCAATACTAGAATTCTTAAATACTCCTACAGGGTGAGAGAAAAAGTCCCCTCTAATTTTTTCATTTGACCTTTGCTCTATGGATCTATGGAGACAAATTTGTCGTTATTCTTTGATCTTTTTTTAACACTCTTTTTTTCAGTATACTTCTTTAGATCTTACACTCCTGTGAATCCTAAATCGCTCCCCACAAGTCAATCAATAATAAATGAAACAAAGTTTTTTACTTAGATAAATGGCGTAATCTGGGAAAAAAGTAAAATGGAATTTATAACAAGGGAAAATAAACTGATATAACCAGATCAATTAACCGATCGATTCCAATAAGAATTTGGTTCTAAATATTTTTTTTCTTTTTTTAATTTTCTGTATAGACTAATTTATTAAAAATTTTAAAAATTGTTATTAAATCAGAAAAAGTTTTTCTCAAAATTTAATAATTAATAAAATATTTAAGAAAAACTTGAAAAATGACATCAATTAATGTGAAGAAAAAAGAGTAATTATATTAATTGCATTTCGAAGTTAATTGTTCAAGTGGATATAAATATGTAACCGATCAAGTTAGCATTTTGATTTGGTAAAGTTGGTATGATGTAATTAAATTAAGTAAATAAATAAATTACCCATAGATATCCCTTGAAAAATCTTAAAGACCTTTCTCGGCCAGCAAAATATCGCAGTGATAAATTTGGTAAAATTATAATTCTTCGTTATTATTTTCTAAAACACGGAAGATTTTAATTGATATCAAATTGGGCCTGATTAATCTTGAGATAACAAGTGCAACCAAGGATCTAGCGGTATGCGGAACTCCATTTAAAGAGAGAGAAAGAAAAAGTGTAAAAACTATTTTGTAAACAAATATAGAAAAAAGATTTTTAGAAACGAGCGTTAAGGCCAGTAATTTAAATGAATCTTTCGATTCCGGCCTGAAGTTAAATTGCCTTTTCTCAATGCCATGCAAATAAAAAGCATGGGAAAATAAATAAATAAGTTGGACACTTTTGGATCAAGTTGAAAGAGAGAGAGAGAGAGAGAGCTTTTCTATTGTAAATAAATTTGTTCTTTTTTTTTATTTAAACGACATTTGGAAAGCTGGTTAGACTTATTGAGGAGCTAGTTTAAAATAGTCAAAGTTAGTGTTTCTCATGAGGGTCCAGAAATGCCCAAAAGAGGATGAAATTCAATAAAGGAAAATATCTTAGTCGAATAATGATATAAGTGATATGTGCTTCTGATTTATAAAATTATTTAATTATCATTTAATGAAAAAGTAATACTACCATCCTGCAAAATTCAAACTCAGAGGCTGATTAACCTAGTAACCTTAAATAATAAATTATACAAGGGTTGTCCAACATGCGGCCCGCTTTATATATCATCTGTAAACTTGAAATGTACTATAGAAATTACATTTTAAGTCAAAAAGAAAGTAAACAAGTGGTATTAAAATAACATAACTTATTAAATTTTCCATTATTTTTTATCAAGTAATTTAATCTAATACGAAATTTCAAGATGCGATACGGGAATAAATATATTTTTTTAATATGGCTTGGATAAGCTCATAAAAGGTAAAGCTCTGAAGATTCTGGCTTCGAATGAGGATAAATTTAACGCATTTTCCCTCAGAAAGAGAGAGTGAATGCGCTTTTGCATTCTCTTTGACCTTATGTCTCTCTATTCGCCATAGCCCAGAAGTTGTCTCAGGTCGTTTGGCCTATTTTTTTTAATGATATAGCAGAAAGGGTCGAAAATAGTCCATCCAAAGAGATATTCCAGACCCGACAATGCTGGCAATAAAAATGTTTTAAAACAGACTGATGTAAGCGAACGGCTTGACGAATCAAAACCAAATTTAAATAAAATATAAAAAGCAATATTTACTTAATGATGGAGAGGAAGTTCAAACTGAAATTAACTGAATATCTTCGAATCTAGCGAAATAATACCCAAATAAAAAATTGATCTATTCGTCATTTTGAACAATTTTTGATTGAAAAATTTTATATAACCTTTACTTTTTAAGAGATACATTAAAGAGTTACTGTTTTAAACGAGATTAACCAATTAATTTTTCTTATGGTGTTTTTTCATTATGAGAAATGGAAAATACTAATTGAGAAAAATTAGAGGAAGAAATTTTTTTTTAATTTTTATTAACTTTTTGTGACGAAACTATAAATTTTCCATTTCTCTTTTTTTTTTTTTAATATGGTATCGTATATAAAAATTATTTATTAATTTCGATGAATTTATAAAGAAATACTAAAACGGGAAGAAGGCAGTGTTGTCACTTAAAAAAAAGATTTATAGAATGTTTCGAAATGGTCAACTGTATCCACATCATTTTTTTCGAAACCACCAGAGAATACGGTTCTTCGTTTTACTGCTTACCAACGGAACATATTGATTTTGTTTCCTGACGAAAAAAAAATTGTCGGGTCAAGTGTCGGATATAATCCATAATTCTTTAAAAAAGATATATTTTTTTAAATGGTAGGAAACAAAAAGAAAAATTTTTTTAAACAAATGTGGCCGGCACACAAAGATCATTACAAATTAAAGTATATATTTTATTTTTTTGAATTTTTTTATCAATTTTTGGAAAGATTTAAAGATTTCTTTCATAAGTTTAATAAAAGCTCACCGCATATTACCTATTAATACTTAGGTAAGAGAAAGAATGTGATGTGTTGTCACACCATATTTTTCCTTTCTGATAGTAAATCAGCACCAGACAGTAAACAGTGGTTCCTATTTCTCATTTAACACCAATATAATATTTATAAATATAAAAGAAAATTAAATTGACAATTAAATTTAAATATAGGATTTAAAAATATTTATATTTTGCTTCCATGGTGTAATAGGTTGACTTGTCTTTTCTATAGAATTCTTAAAACCTGAAAATAAAGGCTCCACTATATTTTGAGGTGGAATGTGATTAACACATCTTAAAGCTTATCTAATTTATTGTATGTATGGCAATTTAATCTAAATTGTTTGAGTTACGAGAAAATTACAAAAAAAAACCTAAAAAAATATCAAATTGGAGCCTCTAGTTTTTTTTTTTTTTCGTTTTTGAGATGTTTTGATCATACATATAAAGATAAACATGCTAATAGACCCATTTTTTAGACTCAGGGGACCTCAAAACGTGTATTTCCGTTGATATCTCGATATCGAATTTTTTTCTAATCGTAATACTTTCCCTATATTCTGTTATATATAGGTAAGAGAAAGTAAAAATCATAATTTTTTCAAATTAATCTCTATATTTAATGATTAATTAAAACTTCAAGAAAAATTGAAAAAAGAAATTAATAAAGTTATGAAACAAAAATTGTATTAAAAAAAATCTTAAAATTAACTGGTTAAGTGGGAATAAGAAAAAACTTGACCTCAGATTACGGTACAACATATCATGGAGTGTATAAAATAGTTCCAAAAAAAAATTACCCAAATAATATAATAATAATTTGGGATATTTTACTTTTTCCAGCTTATTAAATTGTATATTAATCTTTCTTCTCATAAGGAATTTTTTCTCCAATCAAACTTTATTCAAAAATTTATTAAAATTTTGTAAAGTAAAAAATTATTTATAAAAAGTAAAACGATTACTTAAAATAAGCTAGTGGATTTCCTATAAGGATAAATTTGGTTCAATGGCCCTTTGGTATATATAATTAGCATTCAAAGGTTGGCAGGTGTTAAAATTACGTGACGTGCGAACCCAGCCAGTTCTCTCTGATAACGTCGTTGACACTTCTAATCGCTTTTATTCTTCTAACGGGACAAACATTTTATAATACTTGAACAAACGAACTATTAATAAATAATAGTTAATAGTTGTTTTAATCATTTTAATTCAAAAAAGATAAGAAATTAAATTTCTATTACTTGTATATCCGAATCGTTTGGCAAATAGTAGATAGACATGGATATAAAATTTCATCTCTTTAGAAAGGAAAGGTTAAATTGTATAGTTTTTTTGGTTATATATTTTGAATCAAGATGAAGAGAAATAAATAAAAATTTTATTTCAAACGCTGGTCGCGCTCTTCTTCAAGACAGTGAAAAAAATTAAGATGTGTAAATCAATCAATTTCTTGAGGAAACAAAGACATTAATAATATTTACCAATTTTTGGTTTATAAGTAACATTTATGTGTGTGTTTGTTTGCGAGATTTTTAGTAAAAAATATTTTATTGAAGGAATTAATTTTATTGAATTTCTGATCCGTCAGTAAACAACCGACATGCTAAAAAGTATGTTATTTTTACTCATTTTTGTAGTTATTTCAATTTTTGCAAAAACTAAGAAATTTATTTAAAAAGTTAGCGCTATTTTTTATGATAAAGAATTTTCTAACAAGTTCAAGAAAAAAAAATGCTTGGACTTCCGGTTTGGTGGTATAGGCTAAAAGTTGATGTAATTGAACTAAGGCCAAACAAAAAATCTCTGCCTTTTTATCAATTTTGTTTTCACTTTATTTATTAAAATTAAAATTTTCAAAAAACAAAAGCCGATAATTGCAAAAATAACATGAAAATTTATTATGTTATTAAAGATAACTGTTTCTTTGTTTGTTTTTGACAACTTTATTAAATAGAGACATATGTCAGTGGCCATAATGGCCAGTGATTTAATTTATACTTCGATCCTGAGGAATTATCAGAAAACTTGTTCACAAATACAAATAAGTTCTTGATGAATAATATTAATTTCATTTCATTTTTACCAAAATATAAATGGTAGAAGCCAGAATTTTATATTATTTGAATAGATTCTAAGTTAATCTTCAAAAGGAATGTCTAAATATGAACTTGTTAATAATAATAGAAAAAAAAGTTCAACTTAAGCTTGTGTGAAAATCCAACTCAGACCAATTGTCTTACTTAATTTAAATCCAAGTGTAATTTTTTTTCAAGTTTGCGTGCCTAGAATTATGCTAGGAATTCATGTTATACGAATTAAATTCCTTTAAGGAAATTATTCTATTATCCATTGCAAATGTCTTTACAATTCATCCAGATCATTTGTATTCGGTAGTCATGCAAATGGTTGATAATTAAAATAATTAAATAATAGCAAACAGGATAAAAGAGAGTTTTTTAATGAATGATAAATTTTTATTTTTACTTCCATGTTCCGAAAGTAGTTAAAATGGTAGTAATATGATCGGAAAGTATTAATATTTAATAGCCAAATTATGGGCGTAGTCAGTATTCATTTGAGGGAGAGGAAGCAAAGAAGAAATTTAGTTAATATGCTAGAATCAATACGAAGGTTAATAAATGACAACGCCTTCCATCTCTTTTACAAAATACTGATGTACTATCAGTAAGACTCGATTTTGGAAAAGCTCTCTTTTGCTTGGTTTTAATAGAATAAACAAAAAATAAAACATTGCACAAAATATATATTTTGTTTATTTATTTATGGTGAAGTAAAGTTGGACCAAAACTTTCTAATAGAGACAATGAAAATGATTTTTTACGAGTTGTGTTTTAACTAGGGGAGGAAGTAATTTATGAAAATTTCTCGAATTCAAGATCCGATTTTTTTACAAAAATCGAATCTCTAAAAATTTAAACGAGATCGGGTATAATTGAAATGACCTCAGAAAAAAGTCAGATAAAATTTTGTAACCGGAAGAAGAGAAAAAATATATTTGAACAAATATTGACTTTTTACAACCATTATGTTTGACAAATTCAAAATTTAGAAAAAAAAAAAACTCTGAGATTTGAAAAGACAATCTCGAATCTTTAGGAAGAATAAATTTCTAGTAAAATGTTCCATTCTTAGTAATATTTAATTCTTTAGGTTATTATTGGATAGATGGAATAAAATACGATTGGGACAGATGGTAAAATTTTTCATCAACTTTCCATTTGAATATCATTTTTTTATTTACCAACCAAGAAAATATTAAAAAGCAATAAAATTCCATTGGGATAATAAGAAATTGTATAGAAAATATTTGAATTTTTAAAGATAAACCTTGACATACTATTTATAGTGATTGTTATTCCAGAGTTTTCAGTGCGACTTGTTAATTTATTATTCGAACATGATGTCATTAGTTATCAATGTAGGATTATGTTTTGGCTATTTTGCAAGGAGCTGAATCAAAATTTTCCTGAGAAAACAACATCTGGATATAAACACTGAAACTCAATGAAAATTATATTACACTTTTCTTGTTAGTTCACAAAATCTTAGAGGTTGACAAATAAAACTAGTTACCAAGCCAGCAAAATAGTGTCTAGCTAGAGGACAGGTAAGAGAATGCTATTAAATTATATAAAAAAAATAAAACAAAGTCTCAGATTATCCGATTTATTTCGGGTTTAAACTTCAAATGTATTTCCATATTGTAATAAATTGTTCTTATCTTTCTTTATATTTAAATGAAACTCTTATATTTCCAAATTTCGTTTCGTTTACTTGGAAATGGGTCTCCTTGGAAACGGTTTTTATTTACTGCGGACCAAACAGTGTCGGATATAACATAAAAAGAAGAAATAAGCTTTTGATTAAAATCGGTTAAACTAAATATATA
Organism: Anisolabis maritima; assembly: GCA_010014785.2. NCBI lineage: Eukaryota > Metazoa > Arthropoda > Insecta > Dermaptera > Anisolabididae > Anisolabis > Anisolabis maritima. Next base: position 17,898 of record JAAAKE020004786.1, read on the forward strand.
AACGATATATATTAAATATATTACGGATTTATATAAAAGAATAAAAATTTATATGGAAAACAGTCTGAAAACTGCCAGGCAAATAAGGAAGTTGAATAGATAGTCATACCTCACTTAAAATTATTTACTTTATTAGTATGTATTGATGATCTTTGTCTTCAACTGCTGGATTCGCCAACTTTCGCCGAGATAAAAAATCAGCCCCGGATGACTTGTGGGAATTGGGGCAACTCGATTGATGGGATGATGGAGAGGGGATCGTCGATAACTAAAATATTCAATTGAACTCAGTCAAATGACCTTTCACGAATCAGGTATGTCTAAGTAGATTAGAATCAGTGAAACACTAAAATTTTTAATATAACTTAATATAATTTAACTGCATTAGGTATGAGCAGGGCCGCCGAGAGCAAAGTTGAATCTTACGGTAAACGCTCTCTCCATCAAATTTAATAATCTACATATACAGCATTTTTTAATGAGAAGAATAGGCTGGATGGTTTGAGAATGGTCTCAATTATATATTTTAATCTGGTCCATTTAGAGGGGACAATTTATTTCCCTTGGATTTTGTATTTGGGAGGAAGAGAATATTGCCTTGAGTGCTCATTTCAAGATATTATTATTAATTATAAATCAACTTTTGATCCATAACAGCAAACCGCAAGTCTAACTTTATTGATGCATTTTTAAAATTTTTCTTGAATATTTTATTAACTAATGAATTGATAGAAAAATTTTTAGGTAAAAGCTATCCGGATTTATAAAAAATGTCGTAATTTAAAAAAAAATACCAAGAATAAAGTAGCATTTCATTTGAATCACCCTTATCGTATGATTATTCGGCAAACAAATATCTTATTTAAGATTAGATAAAATTTAAGTGAATAATATTTTGTTATTTATTTTATTCGGATCATTTTTATTTTTAATCAATCAATAAAGATCTATAAATATCTTTTTAATAGTAAATGATTAACGTTTCGTCCATATGAGCCGCCTGCGGGATGGATTTATTGTCAAAATAGAAATTAAGTAATGTAAATAGGGGTAGGGCAAAATTGGCAAAGATAACAAAGATACCGAGTTAATATTTATACAGTTTTTTATATAATTTAAAAGGCAGCTCAGGTATTCCAATAATAACATATATATAGATATCCATCTCCAAAAATTAGGACACACTCTACCTGTGCAGATATTTGAGTAACTTAAAAGACTATCTATTTATGAAATATTGGGGTATATATATTATTAAATTTTAATTAGGCTCCTCTATCGAAAAAAAAGATCAACATTCGTATTTTGATTTTTTTTTAATTAAAAGTGAAAATTTCCAAATTACTAAATAATATGCCGTCTGGAATAATATTTAAATATATAATTAAAAGTCATTAACTTATATTTCTAAAAGAAATTGGGTACAGTTGGGAATCGAACCTGTCGGGTGAACGTCATCTCTCTACAGATATTTGAGTAACCTAAAAGTGATGAATACGCGACAGGTGTGATTCCTGAATGTAACCATTTTTTTCTTTTGGAAATGTGAGTTGTCAACAAAATTAATAGTGTTAAGTTGTGTGATTGAGCGTTGTTTAAAAAAATTTAATGAAATTGAAACAATAAATAAACATCGTATCAAATATTTTTTTGGAAAGTGTATACAAAACAAGGATAACAAATTGTGATTCTCCATTATCCGATGGACATGAAAAATGATGATTGGAGATAGTTTAACTGAAAAGACAATTAACAATACATGACTAACCTAATTGTGAGTAGAAAATGAAATCATTCTATCCAATTACAGGTGCAAGTCGTATCATACAAAAGAGAACATTAAATGACAGAGAAAAGAAGAATAAATGTTAAGCCATTAATTCTATAAGAGAAGAAATTAATAAAAGACCTTTTATTCGTAAATACAACTGAAAGCAAATCTAAAGATCAAGTTCTATCGAGGAAAAAGACAGAACAAAATTATTGGATAGCAGGCCTTCAAGTTTTAAATAAAAAACCCATCTACAAAAGTTTAACAATAAGAAACTAGAGTGGGTAAATATTTTAAAAAGCTTTTTAAAAGAATTTAAAATAAATACGCATAGATAAAAAAGAGTAGAAAGTTTTAAAAAATGGGGCTGATGTAAATTTATTTCTATAATAGTAGTCTATACCAAAAAACATTTTACCAAAAATAAAAACCATACTTTAATTTTCATATCAGAGTGAAAATAACAAAAATTTTGAGAGCCATAATGTAGTCAACATTTTAATTCAAATTCTCCCAGTGTCAGAATTTATTTAAACTTAATTTCATGTAAAATTTAACTTGTTAGAAATACTTAGACAATTTTTTTGAGTAATCCAACATAATCCGTTATATAAACTAGTACTTTTAAAACTTATTTTTCATAGAAAAAGATTTTATTTCGAAATATTATTGAGAGTGACTTTTAAAAACTAGCAAGAATATTTTTTAAAATAGGAAATGAAATATTTATTTTTTAATTATAAAAATAAACTCTTTATATGCTAATACAATTAACATAGAGTTATGAAAAGTAAATAATTTTGTGAGGAGTTTTATAACGTTTTTCTTTAAAATTTGACTTAGCAATAATAGATAAAGAATTTCATTTATTTGAGAAATATGTTTATTGTGGTTTTGAAAAAAGAAAAGAGATAATATAATTAATATAGCGAGACAATAGAGTCTGGTTAAAGCGCATTTTTCATAAAAACAAAAAATTTTAATTCATATAAAAATAGTCTTTCCACTAAAAATTACTCAAGCATATTATTCAATAGAAGAAAAAATTTTGCTCATTGCAAATAAAAAATATTATATTACTAGAGGAGAAGCGCCTGGCTTCAATGAAATTGAAAATTTTAGGTACTCCTGAATTAGACAAGCATTCTATTTCAAACTATCCAAGATATAACTTGTGCTCTCTATATTTCGTAAATGGTAAAATATTATATATAGAAACCAAACGTTATTCAACAATAATGATTTAAGTATGTATATAAATAGTATTTTGCTAAAATTTGATAATTTTTTTGTTTTTGAATTACAAATGAAGTACAGAATATCACTTTGAATGTTGTCTTGTCACCTATTTTATTACAATTACATTGGGTAATTTGCGGAAAGAGATTTCATTGGAAGTTCATCGAACAAAAATAAAATATAAATTGATGAGAAAGAAAAAGAAAGAAGTGCAGTGAAAACGATGGCGACAAATAGCGAGAGTGGTTTGCCCCGTTTGGAACCCCGTTGCGATTTCTTTATTTACAGTCAGGAAGACATTGTTACGGTACTTGCTATATCCGGACAAAAATAATAATAAGTACGAAAAGACAATCAATACATACAAATGAAAATATAAGTAATTAGGATGTTAAGTTAAATGATCTTATTATTTATATCATCGCTAGTGAAAATATTTTAAAAAATAATTGATTATTTAAATTATAAGAAAACAATGGAAAATAAAGATCAAGAAAATTATTTTTGAATAATCACAAAGAAAATTATTCCTAGATCCCTGACGAATACGTTTGTAATTTTTTTTTGTAAAAATTGAATTTATAAAAAATTTTTAAATAAAAGTTGTAAATATTATTAATTTACAATTTAAAATGATTTTTTTTTTTTTCATAATTTATAAAATAATTAATTTTTTTATTGAATTTTAATTAGATTTTTTGAACTAATAATATATTAATATAAAATAATAATATAAATAATACTAGAATACTAGTAAAATTTAACTGAATGACGTATTAAACATTTTTTATGAAAAGCCAAATTTCTACTAACACTTTATGGTAATATTTAATTGAAAAGGAATCAATGTCATGGATATATAAATATATACTATCCTATTTAAGACCGGTTTTTGCATCCGCTCATAGTTTTCTTTCCCTGTTGGTGACGGCATGTGATTTGCTTGAACTTTTTATATAAATATTTATGGGGGCAGATTTAAATAAAGAATATTATAGTCTATAGAAAAAAAAATAATGCCCCTATTTTATTTTAATATATTCTTCGACCGCTAGTCTTCCTTGTTAATAAAATATTTTAATAATAATACTTTTTTTTAGAATGATTTTTGGTCCATTTAGTAAATAAAAAAAAAAAATTTACTTTCGACATCATTATTTTCTTCCTACCCCCACCCTGTGGCTGAAAGGTTAAAAGTATTCAAATTGTCCACACTCATTTAAAGCCATAAGTTCCGATCTCAGGCAGACAGATGAAAATTTATTTAAATATAATAGTATAAATAAATAGACTGGATAATATTGTATTACAATATATAGTTAAATTTTTTAAAGACTTGAAAAAATATGTTGCAGTTCAATGAATATTTCCCAATTAAGTATTCGGTCAAGATGGTAGACGTTGACTTAGAAATTTAGAACAACAAATCTCATTGAAGGGCGGGGGCCAGGGCGTATTTTCAAAATTTTGTTGGTGGATCAATGAATTTTCAAAGGGAAAGTGGATAGGAAACTATCTCCTAAATCTTCAAAAGGCGACGTTTATATTAAAATATTTTTTGGTAAAAAAATAGAACCCATCTAGAGATTGACGGCAATAGAAAATAATTATTTAAAATTTTTCATAATTTTTCTTGAACAACCCAATAGACAAATATTTCCAGGATTTTAAAATAATTATTCGGAAAAATTTTTTTAGACTACTAATTAAAATATTTTTTCGAGTACTAATTATAATATTTTTTATAAATAAGCACGAATTAGGCTTTTTAATTTTAATTTCTCTCACCTTTGCTCCCTCACTCCGTTTTTCTCTGTAAAAATAATTTATCGCCATCTTTATTTTGGCTTTTGGGTAAACAGAGTACAAAGGTTTTAAATTTGCATTTTGAAAATGGTTGAAAAAGTAAAATACTAAAATATGTTTAAAATAATTTAAATTAATTTAAATAATATAAAGAGAATTTAGAAAAATTATTTTTAAAAATATTAAATGTCGCCAGTAATATAATTTAAAGAATAAAATATATAAAATTATAATATTTATTGAAAAAAGTTGAAAAAACAATGTGAAGTTTCATATAAAATTGGTGCTACCACTATTAATCTCTTGAGTGCTGATATACTACATTGAAAAAAAAATATGTCACCACAAAATCTGGTGTCAGAGTACAAGTACTTTCTCTTGCCCAATCAGGTAAGAGAAAGTTGTGATGTGAGGTTAGCCACACCAGATTTTTCCCGTGGCTTTGGACACAAAGCAAAAAATTCGAGGTGAAGTTTGAATGAACGTATAAAATATTTATAATAATAAACATGACCTAAATAGTTTTGCAATAGAAAATAATAAATCTGAAAAAGCCACAGATGCGGATGGACCATTTTATTTCATTGAAGGTCGAACAAAATTACTCAACATTGATAAAATACAAGTTGTAATTAACATACATATATAAAGGAAATCAATTTTTTTAAGAATGACTATTTAAAAATAATCGTATAAATTATAGATATAATGAAAGAAATATGAAATAGGTGAACAGATGGTGATTGGAAGTTGTGATTATTTTCAATAATTATTTATTCAGGCACACCTTAATGGCTTTAAAGAAAATAACAACTACGCATATAACAATTTTTTTAAATATAATATACGTAATATTTTAAAGTAGTCTTATAAAAATGGGCGCAATTTTGTAATTAAGTAAATTATTTTTTGTATATTTTATTTCTAAATTATATTGCAAAAGAATAATGTTGTTGGTCGTATAATAAACTTGATAGTTCACTCGGAAGGTAAGCTTTTTGTAGAATTCGAGTGTAATGATTATGTAACATTTAGCATCGACTCTAATCTATGATAATGAAATGAAAAGAAAATTGAAAGTTCCTAATCTAAGTTAAATTCCAAAAAACTTGTTATCATATATAATTTGACAAGGAAGATTGTTGACCTATGGTAATGAAAACATGGAAAGAAGCAAATTCTCTTTGATAGTTCCAGGAAATTTAGGGCGATTCAACAGGCGCGCAGATTTGAATCGTCCGTCATTTTTTGTTGTTCTGTTGACAATATTGTTTTTATCATTTGTGTTATCTTTTATAACTCCAATTTGTTATTTTGCAATGGAGCGCTGTACACTACCGAGCAACGCGTTTTAATCGTGAAAAACCAAGTAAATTATAGACTCAAAGGACCTCAAAATGTGTATTTCCGTTGAAATCTCGAGATCGATTTTTTTTTGCGATCTCATTACTCAATACTCAATACTTTCTCACTATATATTACATATATAAGGTAAGAGAAAGTAAAAAGCACTGAATAATAACAAATCAAAGTTATAATAAGGTAACAAAATGATATAAACAGTGTTGTCAACAGAATAACAAAAAATAGCGGGGGATTCAAAACCAGCCCGCTTTTGAATCACTCTATATAAAAAAAAGGCCTCTCTTTTTACTTCCTCACCAACCTAAATTTTATAAATATCTTCTTATTTTATTATTTAATTTTATTTGAAATTATTTTATTATAGGGTGGGATACTCGCCCCACCGATGAATTAATTTCATTTTAAAAATATTGTCTTCCCATCACCTTTCAGGGAAAGAATAACCTTTATTTAATATAGACAATTATTATTAAACATTAACATAAGTTTTACTTTTAAGGAGTATCTAATAATTATGTTTTCTATAAAAGTACCTTTAATAAGCTAGCCTATTTAATATTTTTTATTTCCAATTTTTTTCATAAATATATTATTTCTTTATGACGTGATTCTCCCTGGAATAAACTCAAGGTTCTATCAAATGATTTTAATATTCATGACGATTCAATAGAGTAGCAACGAGGTAAAAGTTTCCGATGAAATTTCGTGGAAATATAAAAAAAAATTTAAAATTATTATAATAGAAAAAAATAATAATATATTATAATGAAGTAAAATGACAACTTAAAAATTCCATCAAACCTCTTATTTTTCCTATTTTTAAATTGAATGATATAATATAAGATACCAGTTCGTTGAGAACAAAGCGTTCCCTCAGAGCGGCTCCACCCACACTGAAAAAATTGTATAAGTATTTGTTTGAAGAAGACACATAAAGAAATTACTGAATTATAACTTTTCTGCTTATTATCCGGGACAATTTACCATGGGGTACATAAATTAGTTCGTGTTTGGTATATCTGAGCCTGAGTTGCATGGGAGCTCTGGAGTAATTAATTGAAAAACTCATTAGTAAGTTATTTGGGTTGACTAGATTCCAGCAAACAAACAAGAAGAAATTTAATGCATTCCAGAGATGTAGAATTTAAATTCGAATTATTTCTATAAATTAAATGACATGAATGTCACATGAATTTCTTATAACCCTAAAATGGGAATACTATGCGTCTCATCATTATTTAATGTTAATCAATAATTTGTAGTTTTAGATTTATAGGAAAACCAAAATAATCAAATTTCCTAATGTTTTAACTATTAATATATTCTAATGGTGAATATTATTATTATGAAATCAATAATTTTTGCATTTCATGATGCTCTTTTAATATTGTCTTTAGATGAATCAAAAGAGCGTTTGTCCAATTTATTTTGATAAGTAATACTCATTGTTCTAATTATAAATTCAAATATTGTTTGGAAAAAATTTTATTTAACTATATTATATTGAATTTTTGTTATCTTTAAATGTTTAGGAGACGCTAATTAGAAGATCTTATCAGTAAATGATATATTCAACTAAAGATGTTCAAAATAATTAATAGAATAATGTTATAAATTATATGTATTAGTTAGAGTCTGGACAGTCTCGGAATTCTAGAGATCTTATCCTCAGTTTCAAACTGTTGAGGCCAAAGATGCTCTCCCTCCAGGCCTGTCACACTATCCCTTCCCCGCTTTGACTCTAGTAGAGAGGAAGGCAACACTGCCACTATATGCTTTGGGATTTCGAGAGTGGTTGCACTATGGATAATATAATATTAATAAATGCGATTTTGGTTTGATTTTCAAATGTATTGCCACTTCGGTTTGGTTGATTGTTACCGAAAAGCTTTTATATAAAATTTTGATCCCGTTGAATTTGAAAAAACTTCCTACAACCATTCATTTGTTATAGGAAACTAAAAATCAAATATACTTATTTTTAATATATAGGAAGTCAACAAATAGTTTAATAATTTGATACTAAAAGAAACTCGATAGATTTTCCATTGATGATGATTGAAGATTTTTTGTTAATTAACCACTTAATTCAGAGGCTGGCGTTTTCTGGTGAAAATCGAGTCAGGCAAGCGTATATTGAGCTGCTTGCTTAAACCAGAAAATTACCATGGAAGAAAATGTTAAGCGTAAAATATAGGCAACTAAACAAACGTAAATCTCAGAGTGAGAAACCATTTATTGAATTAAGTAAGTTGATCGGTTAAAATTACAATTAAAAATTATGAATTATCAAATCAAATTAAAAAAATGTTAATTATCATTAATATATTCATTCAATATTTTTTTAAAATGTCCTTTCAAAAGTATAAACAAGCGGAAGAAAGATTTTTTAATAACCTATATAAACAATTGTATGGTAATATGGAAAGAGAAGTTCAAGAATTCAATTGATCCTTGTTTATGTACTTGCTATAAATATGTATTATATACACATGAAAAAGTTCTTTTTCTTTCAGGCATTGTTTTAATTGTATCTCTGTATTTTCTCCTAAAAAATTAATAAATGTTTTTTGTTCAACTGTAGTTTATTTAAATTAAATGCAACGTTTCGATCATCCATTCTGGGATCATCTTAAAGTAAAATTTAGATACAAATAAGAAAAATCTTATTTTTGAAGTGATTTAGATGATTTGTGATTTATATTTAAATTATACCTGAAGAAGGTCACAGAACGGATGATCGAAACTTTTTATTTTATACAAATAAAGGAAAGTTAAGAAAAAAAAAGATAGTCTATTTATTAATGTTAATAAATGTAAAAATGTCAATTTTTGGCTAATTTATATATCAAGGAAAAAATCCAACATAATCAAAATTAAAAAAATAATAGGACATTTTAATTAATTTTTTAACTTATATTTATTTTTATAAGTATAATTGGTACTTGTCTTTCAAGGATATTTCTTTTGAATAAATGATATGGGAGCAGACAATTGGTTAATTGAAACTCACTAGAAGGTCATTCTTAATTTTATTAATCACAAATGTCTAGTATAATGTCAAAACAAAGAATTTATTGGAAGGAAACGTAATTAGATGAAAGGAACATATTCCTGGGAGGAAATTAAAAAGAAAAAAATAGTAAATAATAGTATGTAAATAATAAAATATCTAATTTTCCGGAAATAATTGTATTCTGAGAAATTTATAGATTTATATTTATTTTTATTTTTTCATTTAAAAAAGCTCAAGTGCTGTGAATGAAGTAACGCCGATAATCCAAAAAATATAAAATTGCATCAGGGATAGGGGTCTATATCAAGACAACAAGCTTCTATGCTGCATTGTCTTTGAGATCAAAATGGTTTTAGTATTTTGTTAAAATTATGTATTAAATGTGGAATTTAAAATGTTAATCCCTTTTAAGATTTCTTAAATATTAAATGTGAAATAATTTTTAAATTCAAACAGACATTATCTTTGCGAATTTAAATGTATGCGTTAGTTTAGCTAGTGACTTAGGCCCCCCCATTTTGCTTTTAACATGTAGATTTTTTACATAAAGATTTAGGGTCCATTTGAGGATTTTGGAGGTACTTTCCACTTACTTATCTCTTTCTAATATAAAGTTGAAATTAAATCGTTAGGGGTACGTAGAATAAATATTTCAGGTTTCGAAGAAGATTCCTGAATCGAAAGGATAATAGGAAGATTAGTAAAATTAGTTTTCAATTCAGCACTTATGTATACGGTTTAAGAATAAATGTTTATGCAGTTTTTATTTTTACATTATATATTATTATATTTATTTAAAATTTTTAAATTGTGATAAATAAAATAATTCTTTATTTACTTATTCTATGTTGATGAGAGAAAAATGTCTTCCTAGTAGAAAGTTTTATATAAAATCAACAATTACCGGTTAAATTTCAATTTAATGAATATAAAATACCTATCAATAGTTCCGCTTGGTTTTGTTTTCGCGAGTATTTCTTTTTATTATGCTGTTGGCAAATTGTTAAAGATGTTAGCATAAATTTGAAGACGAACGTACGGATTTTTAGTGACGAGACAAAAATGAATTTCTAGATAAATTATTATATTAGAAAATTCAAGTGAATTTTTAGGAAAGTTAAGTTTCTTGCATTAATTTATTTTTGTTAAAACATTTCGCGGCGCCCCCGTATGATAACCTTGGGACCTTAGGAACCTCTGTTATTGTGATATACTATCGCCATGAAAATAATTGGTAGGTCTTCTAATTATCTATCCATTAGGACGAAACAAGAGACAGGTTGTTCAATTACTTAGGAATGAGGATAGTATATTATCTCTTTTTATATTAGGTTAATTGAAATTAAAAAAAAATATCATCATCAAAGTGTCATATGACTTAATTTTTGTTCAACTCCTCTCAAAATGGGGGCTATAACTTTATAATGGATTCTGCATTCATTAGAAAATAACGGAACCAATTTTTGTGAGGTCACCTTGCCTGGCTATTGATTAATTAAGACAAAAATCCACGTCAAAAATACCATTTGAACCTCAAACTTAGAGCACGTGTCGCGCTTAGGCTCCCAGCAGTGAGGAGAATGCTTCATTCGTTCTTTTAACATTTGCCTACCCGCCTTTTCATTTCCTTTGAGTATAATAGATATTTTAAATATGTTGTTGTTCGAAATTTCACCTCATCCTGATTTAATTTCCAAACTATCATTACCAGTGGTTTAGTATCTAGTTGATTTTAATTTAATTAAAAATATAAAATTTCTCTTAATTTAAAAAAAATATTCTACATGAGAGAGTGAATACACTTTATTTAAAACTGATTCACTGTCTGGAAATGTCTTTTTTTATTTGAGCCTTGTGAATACGAGCCGATGCCAATGCCATATGGCGGGTTTTATTGCTATGAAGTTATTAAAAAAATGAAATCCACATACCCGGCGGGATATGCAATTTGTTCCGTGTTGGGGTCACAGTCGATTGCGGCATTGCTGGAAACAGTGAGACCGAGCACCCGTTCAAGTTTCACCTAAAACAAAAAAAATGAAGAGTATTTCTTTATACGAAG
>JAAAKE020004787.1:0-11167 GCA_010014785.2 Anisolabis maritima
TTTTATCTGGGTTCATTGAATCAAGAGTATTAGTTACTGTATCCAATGATTGCATAATTTGATAACGAACAACTAAGGGGATTCAAACTGGCATCTTTAACTTTCGCGACAGGACATGCCAATATGGTGGGCGTGTCCGCTTTGAAAGTTAAAGATGCCAGTTTGAATCCTAAAGACTTCATTTATACCCAATCATCATCTCGCGCTTATTAATATTTTAAATGAGTGAAATTTTTTTAAAAAATTTTTAATGTAGAGATAATAATATAAAAAACACTACCTCTTTATCGACCTCTTTGGAAATCTCCGACTTAAACAGACAGCTAATGTAAAGGAATTTTTTTTAAATTGTAATAAATAAATTACATTATCTGTGATTTATTTGGATTAAATACATTTCGGCCAAAAATTGAGTGGCCGAAACGTTGCATTTAATACAAATAAATCACAATTTTACCAAAAATATGATTTATTTATTAATTATCAATAATCAATCAAACAGAAATATTTGCAATAAAATGATGTAAATTGGCTTACCGGAATATCCCCCCCCTCCCTGTGATCCCTTATATTTATTTTAGAAAAATGTTTTTTAAATGCATTTCGTGTTTATTTTAAATACAATATAAAAATAAAAGATTGGAAATTAATTAAGATTAATATAAATAAGAATGAATGACGTTAATTAAATAAAATAAAAATAATTAATCACGTGTTCTCGGCATGGTTTGTGTTCAAACCATGATAAGAAAATAAATTACTTATATTATGATAAATTCTAAGATTAGAATAATCTGAAATTTAAATTAGTAAATAAATAAATAAATAAGGAAAATTTAAAAAAAAAATTTAAATTTAAAAATATAATAAAAAATAAACGTTAATTATTTAAATTATTATTAATAAAAAATGATTTATTATTATTTAAATTTTCGGATAATGGCCAATAAATACACATGCAGAAATTAACTCAACTACGTATAGAGATTTTAAAGCTGGAAATATATTTAACTTACCAGGTGTCAATTTTGAGGCGCGAGAGTTCATCGTCGTCCGGGAGCTGTGATTAATTCAATCAGTTTAAGTATATTGCCAGAACATGCTCAGTGAAATTATTTAAAAAAATAACAATAAAAATAAAAAAATGCAGTGCCGAAAATTTTTTTAGTGAAAATGTGAAAAAATGCATTAAATTCAAATAAAGTACATTAACGAGTGATAGTGATCTCTACAATTTTAATCCATCTAGTCATAAGTCTCCATATCATATATATATATAGAAAGAGAGAAATAGGATGAAAGGTCAGCCTACGCCTGCGTTTCGTATATATATATATATTGTTTTTATAATTTAAATTAAATTAAATTAATTTAAGAAATAATATATAATGAAAGATTCGTCCAAACAATAAATAAAAGCGTTTAAAAAATAAACTCGGACTTTTGTTGATATTGAATATCAAATTATTTAAAATTACTTATTAGTACAATTTTTTCCTTGATTTATTTATAGTATTAATTTTTTCACGCCAACAATTTTCAGATTCTTAAATTAAAAATTAAAGAGAGGAATTTTATTAAAATAAAGAAACCTCTATTTTTCGTTTGTTAAGCGTTTTCCCGCATATATCGTTCGCTATATAGATATAGGTAGTTTTAGATAGATAATACATTTTTTGGATGAAAAAATTACCCTTCTCTTTGCTAATGTTTTGTGCCCCAATCTGACCATCATCAGATAGCTTTTCCAGTTTACAAAATGATCATTGGCAAAAAATTTTTGTTTAATTTATACCAGAGGTCCCAAAGTGTGCGCCGTCACTTGCTTACAAAGGCGCCGTGAAAAATTATAATAAATTTATTTTTTATTTTTTTCTAGAAAAATTTAATTACTCTTTAGAATATGAAAGTAATTCAAGATTTACCTAAAAATCTTATTGAATTTAAATCAATAGAATAATATGGTTTATATTTCAATTAATATTAAAATCAGTGAAAATTCATAAGCTGGAGATACCGTAAAAAATTCCAGTGTCAGGTTTGAGAAACCCTGATTTATGAAATTGAATTACGATTTTATTAATTAATGGATCTTTGGATAGTTACTAATTGGACTTAATACATTAATGATTATTAAAATTACTAGATTTTTAAACTAAAAAGTTTGTTTTCAATTTTTAGCTATTCCATATTAAAATAAATTCGTCAAGAATATTTTGAAGATAATCGGTTTTATTTCTAATGTATTACTAATCCCTATTTTACATATTACAGAAGAAAAAAATTAAGATTAAAAAAATATCAAGGAGTGAGAGAGAGAGAGAGATATACTATCACACAAAAAGATAAATGGACAACGAATATTCGTATTAATAGATTATTTAGAGAGTTACATAAAATCCGAAAATAATAATAATAGGTAAAACATTATGAAATTTGTTAATTTTGAATTTCAAGTAGCTCTCCTAATTATTCATTAAAACGAAGCAAAAGATACAGGATGCTCATTTACCTTTGTGTAGGATAATATATATGTATCATGGTTTTTGACAATAAGTTGTTTCTATTTTCTAAACACTAACAATGAAATGTGGATGTCAGTGAGTTTTGATAATGACTTCGAGTGAAAAAACCAAAACAGTACGCGAACGTCGACAATAAAAAAATTCAAAAATTTATAAATCTGGTATTTTTAATAACCGCAACAATCTTTTAGGTCCAATTAAAAAAAACTTCTAAAGAATCCATTAATAAATACTAGAGAAAGTGGACAAGCTTCGATCACAATTTTTTAAATAAAAATATTTATTGTTTACACCATCGCCAAAGTGGTCAATATCGACCCCTGGGGATTTTCGTTTGGAATACCATTTGCAATTACAATATAGTAGCTAAAGTTTACCTAGGGTGACGTCATTTTTATTTGATTTTGTCAAAATAAAATAAATTATTTAAGAGTTACATAAGTTTTTTTCTTTTTTTATCAATTTTTTATAGAAGGGGTTGATAAAAGAATTAGCAAATTTTTAGGGGTCGATGATCAAAAGTTTGGCAGCCCCTGGTTTACACTCTTTCGATTGAGTGAATTTTTCATGTGTTGCATAATCCATTCCTTTAATACATTTTTGCTGATGATCATTTTTTTTTAATGGAAAAGCTACCTTTTGATTGTGTGCTTGTTTCATCCTAAAAATTTTTTATTAAACAGTCATTAATAAAAATATTTTTAAACCATATATTTTACCAAATGATCATTATCCCGCAATGATAATTTTCTGCATGTACATATAAGCTCAACGACATATTAAAGAGAAGATGGAGGCCAAACTCATTTCGTGAACCATTTTCCATTCAATTGATTCTCAAGGGAAGGGCCACAAAAAATTTTGTTAATAAAACTGCATCATCTTGAATGAAAATAGGAATTCGCCCATCCTGTTTAAAAAAAAAATTAACTAAACAAGAAGGGTTGATAGGATTCTTACTTAGCGAGGCCTAAAAAATATTTTTATCTTGAGTGGTGTTTTTAGATTTTTTTAAATTTTTTTGGAAAGTTGTCTTTATTAAAAATTCCATGTAATTCTTCATTCTATTCATTTTTTAATCTATTTTCCATGTTTTTATTTCGTGTTATTTTTACAATTCATTTATTTTGGATTTATGAGATTCTTTGAGGTCCGCGAGTTTGATATGCTTGATGCAGAACAAGCATAGATGAATATTTTTGTCTGTATATATTTAATTTAATACATATATTATTTCTTGTTTAAGTTTTGAATGCAATTTGATGATTTAGAGACTTTGACTAAATCCTTTAAATTAATTAATTTAAATCATAATTAAATGATATAATAAAGAAATTATCTATAAAGATATTTAAAAAATTCCAAATTTCTAGAATAATAATAAAAAAACTATGAAAGGAATTAATTAAAAAAAAATAAAAATAAAAATGTTTCATATATTTTTTATAAAGGAAAATTTTCTACTTTTTTATATAATTTCATTTTATTATATCATCTTTGTTTTGTTTTTTTTTTTTTTGGTTTTTTTTTTCAAAATAAATAAAAAATAATTTAATCAGAGTGATAAATATTTTGGAATTTAGTTTGTTTATTAATACAACTAAGTATATAAGTAATTAAAAAATATTTCACCTCATTTAGTGAAGGATCTCGACCAAGGGCACAAATTAATTTGAGGAGATAAACATTGATTAGTCTGGTGAGGGATTGCATCCGTAGTTTCAAGTGGTTCAGTCGTATTGTTGCACGTAATGGAGCATTTGGTTTGGGTGAAGCACGAACGGATGAAACAAAATTATTCGAAGTGACTCCTAATTCAAGGCCGAGGCCTACGCCAAGGAGTTCTTCGGCAGCTTGTTGAAGAGAAACAACGCGAGGTTCACAACGAGCCAGGTCGTCTCTCAAATCCTGCAAAAAAATTATGTTAAAAATCGTTGGTATTTTGGATAATTTAAAATTAAAATCTCACCTTAAAACGGTTATATTGAGCTCGGAGTTGTTGAGCTGATGCTTTAAGATCCACTGGTTCTGAATTTCGAATTGACCGTTCAGTTTTTTCAAGCCATTCCATTAACTGGTCTACAATTTCATGGAATTCAGGATTCTAAAAAAAATTAATTTATAAAAATACCTAATATTTTAAATAATAAATTAAGGATAATGGTTTTACTACTGACCTGCATTAAAGCCGTTTGAAGGGCGAGATGCCAAGCTCTGGCATTTTCACAAATCGCCTCCCACCGCACATTGGCATTTTCAATACGAGTTTTGAGTACGGCAGGAATTGAATTTGCTGCAGAAACGCTAAGTCGATTCACAGTGTCTAATAATAGCCGATGGCTATCCAACTCTACAAGGAATGCACGTAATCGATGAGAAGCATCTTCAAGAGGTTCAATTTGATTAGGTGGTGTAACACAGTCTTTTTGTAATCCCTCGGCATGACGAAGCCATTGTTCTAAACGCCACAATTCACCTTCGAGGTGTCGGATATCAATAGGAGTGATATTACTTGATTCAGTCTGAAGAGATGCTGCTGAAGCAGCTGAGGCATATTTTTCACTAAAAGAAAAAATATTAAAATTAAAATAATCCTCTAAAAATTAATATTTGAGAAATTTTATACTGAAAAAAGCTCCTTCATATTATCAAACTTTTTTCATATTGTTTTGAAATATTCAATTGTATGGAGAATATATTTATTATTAGATTAAGTTGAAAATTGAAGGACACGTTATAATTTTTTAATAAAAAAAGGGGATGCACAGATAAGCTCTGATACTGTTAGTATAATAATATATTTATTTCAATATCATTTGATAGTTTATCAAGTCATTTCTCATAATAATATTTCTAATAACTTTCAAAACTCAAATGATGCATTTTTTTTTATAGAAATGGTGATCATATTATAAGTGGATAAAAGAATTTAAGCTGATAATTCTTTTTTGAATTATTCTATTTTTAAATAAGGTTCTGATACTAATAGCTTCTTTTTCATGAAATTTAATCAATCACTAACTTTCTTTTATTATCCAATAAATAATTATAAGTTTAAATCAATAATTTAAAACTCAATCTTACATTTGTATCGTTCGTAGTTGGAGAAGGAGAGCATCCAAAGTGGCTCGCAGTTTCTGTACTTGATTTGTATGCCGAACTAAATCTTCCACAGGTACATTTTCAGCATTTGTGCAGAGATGTTCAGCGAGATCAAGCGCCGCTTGACTTTGGGCAGCCCACCTGAGCAAGATTTCTTTGCCATCTTGACCAGATTCTATCCCTTGACCTAGACGTTCAACATGTTGTCGACAGTCTTCAATCGCTTGTTCTAATTCGGAATTGACATTGTTATCGTCACTGTCATAGAGAGTGTTAACCTGAACCGCAGAGTCCGTTTCAAAACGGAGAGTAGCCACCTAAAAATTAATTTTATTTTTAAATCGGAATAACAACAACATAACTTTTCACTGAGTTCGAAACCATATGGAAAATGCACAACTTATGAATTGGGAACAACTTAATGGAATGCTCAAAACAAAGTGCACACCCAAACTGGTTTGAATCCTGTTTCCAGTTATAGTATCATTATCATTAAATAGATGAATACTAACCTGAGCAGCAAAATCATTTGTACTGGGAGGACGGAGAGAAGCCAAAAGAGAATGTGCATTTTCACTGAGTGTGTTAAGCTCAACTATTTGTGGCCAAGAAGATATTAAACTTCCCGCTTGAGGTGCATTTTCGGAAGACAACCATTCGGAAGCTGTTGAAATCATTTGAGAGCGAGCTCGGTCACCCTCTTTGAGCTTGCGCTCAGCCACCTTTAAAAATAATCATCATTACTTTTACATTACATTTACTTTTTAAAAAATATAATACTTACATTCAAACGTTCAGGATCTTTAGAATTACTTGAATGCAGCTCATTCAGTTCATTTAAAACGGAATTTAAGGAAGTCAGTGCGTTTATATACAACATTTTTAATTTAAGTAGAGTAGCCATCCTGAATAAAAGAATTTTTAATCTTTGTTCAAGATATTGCCACCTTTGTAAAATACTTCGAGGTTTCGCTACTAGTGAAACCAATCTATCAGTGTTAAGACAAGATTCACGGGCTAATCGATCATAGCAGGATTCACAACGCCGGAGTTTGGAGGCCTGTGTAGAGACTTCTTCTTCTGTTTCCTATTTAATTAAAATAATTATTAATCACTAAATCATTAAAATATCATGTTTCTTAACAAACAAAGAACTTTTTAAATTTATAAATGAAAAAAGAATAGCTGTGTTTCTCATTCCTGCTTCAACCTTTATGAAATTACATCATACCTATAGTTGTTTAAATAAGTGAATGCGAGATGATTGTTTTGACTGAGCATGCATAAAATTTATATACACCTGGTATGGAGAGAGATATGCGCACTTAAGCGCAAAAAAATACTTGTTACCCCATCCAAGTTGGGCACGCACAATATTAATGAGTGATGAAGGTTGAGAAATAAATAAGACATTTTTTGGCATTCATGATGATTTGTTTTAGTAATCAATAATACAAAAATGATATTAATATATAATAATATAACGTTTCGGCTACGATTCCTGCAGCCGCCATGAGATAGATGCATTAACTTTGACAAGTAAACACGTACTTTACTGTAGGGCTACCTGTAAATGCCTTCTAAAGTGAATGCATCTACCTGATGACGGCTGCAGAAATAGTGGCCGAAACGCTGTATTATCATATATTAATATTTTTTGTATTATTAATTACTATAATAAAACACGATTAATGTCAAAAAATGTCTTATTTATTATTTATAAAAAAATAAAAGTCTAATCGAAGTTTGAGAAACACTAAATTATTATTAAAAAAATATTAATTAAACAATAATAAAATACCTTAAGACGATTTTGAAGATCTTCTGCTATTGTATATGCAGTTTCAAGATCATAATCTTGGAAATTATCAGCACTGGGCATCGAATCTTCAAGTTCTATCACTGATTGTTCGGTTTTTAATACCCAGGCTTCGTTTTGAGATATCACAGTTACAAATTCATTTAAGAGATTCCAGAGGGTGAGAATACATTCTCTACGTTCAGCCGATTTCATACACACACGTATCCATCGAGGTTCTATAGAGGCATATGGTTCAGAGATAAATGAAACATCTATATTAGAAGCTTCCATGTTATGAAGAACGAGTCGACATAAATTTAGAACTTCCCCAACTTCAGCACTATGATCCTCAATTGTTCGGCGCAGATCCTAAATTTAAATAAAAAATTGTTAGAATTTAACTTAGATTTGAAGATGATTTTGTTCACTTACTTCATGTTCTTTGAGTATTTTATTTACAGCTTCTTCTGTAGAGTCATCTAAATCGATCGGAGTTGTTAATTTTGTTTCTATATGACTAAGCCAGGAGGTAAGTTCAATTATCCTCTCCTGAAGAGTTAAAAATGTCTGAAAAGACAAAAGAAAGGTTAATTCATTTTTGTGCGGCCTTGACATCATCAAAACAAAACTTGTCGATTAAAGGAATTTTAAAATTGTCAATTTTTTAAAAGATCATTGTCTTATAAATAAATTATATTTTGTGTTTATTTGTATTAAATACAACGTTTCAGCCACTCACTCTGTGGCCTTCTTCAGATTACTTCAATTGTAAATCTGAAACTCTTTGTAAAGTGTTCCTGAATTTTACCTGAAGAAGGCCAAATATGAAACTGTGATTTTTTTTAAGCATCCAAGGCTATTTGGAGTCCACCCATATTTATTCAAATTAATTTATAGCCAATAAAATTTTTTTATCGCTCAGTAATCGAACCACTGAGCCTTAGAACATGAAGTGAGGCCTCCACCTCTGCTCCAAGGGCTGTAAATTGTACTTGAATTTTATTTAAAAAATGTCATAGAATGAGTAGCCGAAATTTTTTTTTTAATACAAATAAATCATAATTAAACCAAAAATGTTATTTATTTATTAATGATTACAACTGTGGAAGCCTCAATTCCAAAAAAAAAAAGTTTGTTAAAACAATGGTACAAATAAAACTCACTTGCTGAATTTCGTGTTGTTTGTTTGTACGAGACCGAGCTAATTGATGTAGCCTTTGCCATGTTTCTTGGACATGATGGAGTTTATCTTCAAGTTGTGATCGTTCTGTTGGGTCTAGACACGTCGATGCTAGCTGATTTCCTGTATTTTGAAGCCATTCCAACTCTCGACGTCTCAATTCCAATTCAGCTTCATTAGTTATTCGAGATTCTACTTCAGTAGCCCATTCCATAAATCGTGCAATTCTGTAAAATTATAAATTATTTTCAATAAACTAAATTAAAAATGATTATTTAAATAAAAATGCCAAATTTTTTAAATGATAAGTGAATAGGTAATTGAAATAAATTTTTATTAGTTTGAGCGGGATTGATTTCTCACACTTATAAGACAAGTTCTTATTATAATGCCAGAGACAGGACTTGATAATATCTTAATTAGCAAGGACCGTTTAAAACCGTCAGACACATGCACAGTGAAACATCCTATTGTACAGTGTGATTGTTTTAAACCGTTGGAAGACATATAACTCCTTTAAATTTAGTGGGCGATACAAATAAATTTCTTTTAATTCCGAACCTGGTATCGAGAGCTTCTCTAGTTGCCAGTCTTTCATCAAGCCAGTGGGCTACCATGCTGAGTTCATGATCGAGGTCGGCCTGTCGTTGCCACATCAGCCAGGATCGTTGTCTGCATGCATTCACTTCGCCAGGCGCAAGGGCTTCTTTTAATTCATCCTCAATAGGAGCAAGAGCCTCAAGGGAAGGAGTCATCTCTCGAAGTTCCCGACGAAGATCCTAAAATTATATTTTTATTAATGACAATTTATTAATAATATTATACTAAAAAAAAACATGGCGTTATAGTTTGAGTTGTGACTTTATATTCCTCTATCGAAATTCAAATTTCAAGAATATTTTTTTTTCCAGAATAAAAAATAGACAATTTATTTAAACAGGTGATGGGACAAAAAAAAATCATTCGGTTAATAAATTTAAAAATTAAGTCATTATATAGGCACATTTTCAAAGAAAAACTAAAATTTAGATACGTTTTTAATTTATTAACCAAATATTTTTAATTTATTTTTCTAACGAATTAATATTTTTAATAATTAATCAGTAAATTTAAAATTTTTCCAGCCCTAATTTAATTAATTAAGAGATCTTGTTTTTTTTTTTTTAATACCTTTATTAATTCAATTTTGCGTTGGATCTCAACACGAGACCATCCTTCTTCGTGGGGACGGATATTTTTTTCGATCTGAAAGCGCATGTCATTTAGACGGTTGGTTAATTTTTGACAACACTCAATATGTTGGGCGTGCGAATGGCGAATTCGTGCCAAATGATCGAGCCAAGTGTTTAATCCAGCACGAAGATTATCTACACGACTAGAAAGAGAGCAAAGTTCGGTACGAAGTGATACAGATAATTGATTATTTGCCACATCCGTCTGAAAAATAATAGGAAATATTTTTTATTTAAATAAAGGAAATTTTAAATTTTTTACGTTATAAGAAATAAATATACCTCAGATGCCATTTTGATTAAATGTTCAGCAAGTGTTCGTAAAGCATCTGTTTGGTTGTCAAGCCAAGGAACGTCTCGACTTAACATTCTTTCCATCCGGGTTACTAAACGAGGCAACTCTTCAAGCCTCAAAAATCTTAGACGGAGATCTTGTCGTTTCTCTTTTTCTAATTCCGCCAATCGCCCTATTACTTGCTGCAATGCTTCAAGATACCTTAAAAGAAATAATATCTATTAGTATAGGTATAATGGAGAATGAAAATATTAATATCAAAGGCATTTACCTGTCCCAAAGATTAATACGAGACACAATTTGCTCTTGTCGGGCTAGTAATTTTGTTAAAGCTTCATTATGCATATTTGTCAATGCAATTTCTTCTTGATCATGCTCAGAATCTGTGGATTGAGTAGTAGGTGTGGTTGGAGCCAAACTCGAAAGTAGCCGACCTCGGAGTTCACAAAGAGCCAATTCTTCAGTTAATTGTTCAGTGGTATGTGGAAGTGGTGCAGTTAAATGGGCTTTGTTTAGTTCATCGAGATGTGAGTGCCAAATTTTTAACAAAGCAGCGCGACCATCGCTATGAGTAAGTCGTGCTGCGAGTTCATTGTGTTGCTTGAAAGTAACTCCAAGGGTGGCAAGGAGCGCCTTAAAAAATGATATATATATATATAATAAAGATCATGAAACTCAATAATAAAATATTGTTAAAAAAAACTCTTCGTTATGTTGATTCTTCCACGAGGATGTGTGAAACAACGAAAATGAATATAAAATATTTATTTACCCTTCAGATTATTATTGAAGCTTTCACAGTTTTTTTTTCATTAATAAATAAAGTATATTTTAGGGTCAAAACTGGTTTACACCGTTTCGATCATTCTTTCTGTGATCTTTTTCAGGTACAATTCAAATACAAATTACAAAGAGTGTTACATTTGGAGTTCATCAGATTAAAGATTTTTAACAGTATTTGTACAGGGTGGGGCAAAATGATCTGACACATTTGTATTTATTATACCTACAAATGTGTCAGATCATTTTGCC